>JAQFZW010002325.1:0-18139 GCA_034687055.1 Heteromurus nitidus | reverse complement strand
CTCTCTCTCTCTCTCTCTCTCTCTCTCTCGCAGATACAAGTAATGGCAGTTTAGTAATGCACACTATTTTAGAGTTTTGGAGACGACACGTACATCCATATGATGATGCTAATGCTAATCTTGAGAGAAGTGTGTTCAGCCAACCAGCAAGTTGTAAGTAGTGCTTATTTGGTGTAAGCATATTGTAAGCGCGCTCAAGTGACGAATTCAATTCGGATTTAGATGAATGCATGGAGAACTTTTATCTGACGTTGGGAAAAATAGAAGGGGGAAGAAGGGAGCAAAGAAATGACAATTTTGGGTTTAGCCGTTCAAGATTTCATTCTCCACACACACACACACACATTGGTTCTTGAGCACGAGGACAAAGCCAGGGTCTTCTCACTCCAGAAGAATGTATCGGAGGAGGAGGAATCATTTTATCGCTCCAAGACAACTAACAACAGTCAAGTTCACAGCTCTGGAATTTTATGAAAGCGATTTGACTCGCAATAAAATGCTTACGAACGAGATCCCTTCCCTATTGCTAAAATACTCTCCTCCTGGAGAAAACAACTCAGCTCTTAAATAATCCTTTCAATTTATACGACTGGACGTTTGTCTGTGCTCTCTCCCCCAGAACAGAATAATCCAATTTTCCTCCATGTGAAAACGACGGAGGAGAAGAGTGGAATAAGAGAGAGGCTTTAATGAAATGTGTATAGCCTCTCGATATTCGCCTCTCTAAAGTAATGGCAATGACTTAAACAATGGTTCAAACACTGCATTATCGTTCCAGCCGAGAAAGTTTCCCTTGTATCATGCAAGTGCAAAAGTGTGCAATGCGGCGAGACTGGAAAATGACTATGCGTGTATATGTATATATCCCTCGTACACTTAACGCTATATATAGAGAGAAGAGAGAAATTTTAATCATTCATTCGATGGGAAAAGGATGACTCACATTTTCTCAGCATTCCGGGGAATCCCTCTAGGGACAGAGTGTAATCCTCTCTGGGAGCAATCAACTTGAAGACTGAAGCACTGGCATTCCTTAGGACATCGTCCTACAATATCATTGTTGTTTACCCCAGACGAGGTCACGAAAACCAATACGGTCATTACAAGCACCATAGAAATCCTTTGCAACCGCTTGAACATTTTGTCGACCATGTGGAGTCGCGGGAGGCTACTCCCCCCGTCGATCATCATCGTCATTCTTGTTGTTTGGAATGTGGTGGTGGTGGAGGTGATGTTCGTAGCCAGTCGTGGTGATGAGGAAGGAGTGATTATTGTATCCAAACTTGGCCAAAATCGCATTCTTACCCGCCGACACCAATCATTTGAGTATTTACAAACCTTCGAGAGGTGACTCGACACTTGGTGTTCTTTCCCTATTTTTACTGCCCTCGCCTCGCGCACACACACACAATCCCAACACGAACAAAACGAGCGGCGACAAAAAAAATATATCGAACCAAATGCACAAAGTTACACGGTGATTCCGTCGACGTCTACGCAAACACCACTAATCCGCTTTAGTTTTCCACTCTCAGCGCGTCTCTCTCTCTTCTCATTCATTTACACAAACTGCGTTTATTTTTATGCAATATGGGAAATGAGTTGATTGTGATCACTTATTATCGTCGTAATAACAGGAAATCCATCTCCAAAATAAAAAAAATCAGTCGAGTATGAGCAGCGTCCAGATTTTTCTTTTGAGAGAGCTTCCTCCGACTTTCGAGTATCTTCTGCGGGAACAAGATAAGGATAAAGTATACTATCGCGTCTAAATGGGCTCAATGGTTGTACACTTTATATTCATGGAGAATAATATGGGGGTGAAGGTTATCTCACATCCAATTAACATACACACTTTATGTGTATCCTTCTTAAAAGGAAAAAATGTTGCCTCCGTTCCTAAAGAAAAGCAGCGGAAGTGGCAGAGTATTATTTTTTTCCTCGTGAATATCTAATAAAGCGAAGTTTATCTACGATGCATTCCAGTCTTCTTCTTTTCTTTTAAAAAAAGCTCATCCATAAAAAGCAACTTTTTTTACGGGAAACAACGAGCATATATGTATTCCACGTTTTCCCAACTTATGCAGTTTTTACCCAAGTTTTCCCTTCACTCGGCACTCACAACAGACTCGGTAAACTTTGAATATACCGTTTTCACTTATGTTTTTCCAATGTTTACATAAACTTCATGAATTTTCCGTCAGCTTTATCAAGCTCAGCGTGTTCAAAAAACTCACTCTCTCCTCTCCTCAGATAGCGAGAATGAAACATTTGGAGAGAGAAGAAAAAAGTTTGTGCTCGAGGAATAGGGATGTGGAAGGTGTTTTCTGACTTTCAAACGAGAGTCCCATATCATCCTAAACTACTTCTGCTTCTTTTCCAGAGGAAAATACATGCACGAATGGTGGTGGTGGTGATGAGGATGATGATGATGATACAAGGCTTCTCTCAAACTCTTCCGTATCCATCACATTGCCCTTCCTTTTTACATAAAAGATTGCGAGTAATGTTGTCATTTCCCTTTTGCATCACGAATACACACACAAAACACACTGGAGAACAAAGTCTTTTTTTACTTATCTTGTTTGTTCATTTGGTGAGCTACCATATATATATAATATCATAAGTCTGGAGAGAGGAGTAAGTTTGCTTCCAGCACTCTCTCACTCTCAGCTATTTAGCATTTTATTGGATGTTTTCTCCGAGAAAAAAAAATTAGCAGAGCAGAGGACACAACACGCATTTCACATGGAGGAAAATGGACCAAGTCATTACTACCCTAATTTGTTGCGTCTTTTCTCATTAATTTCTTTCTCGAGGAGCGTAACAGGCTTTTACGCAAATTAATCGGAAGATGTTCCTTAGCACATATACACAGACACACACTTATTCTTTTCTTACATTTTATTTTACGAGAATTGAAAAAGGCAGAGAAATTAACTACACGGCTACTTTCAACTTATATTTTTTGTACTTTTTTTTAACTCTCTAATGTATGCACACAATTGGCGGAAGCCAGTTTTTAATTTACTTGATACTTTCTTGTAAAAGAGAGTTCACTCATTTGTCAGAGTAATGCGTCGGGGTGAACTGTTCTTATGTCTAAAAGTTGCACACACACTCTCAGTTCTAATTGTCTTCGTGTGGAGCGAGTAGAATTGAACCCTGGAAAAACAGATATTATCTTTTAACGCAATTCATTGAGTTTGGAATTACTCTGAAGAAGAGGAAGATGATGAAAAAAACACTACGATCCAGGGACATATGTTTCCACTCACAAGTTTCAAAAAAACCAGATTCTGGCGTTATTTTGAAAAGTCATGCAGATTATTTGAACACATCAAGAAAATTGATGTTTTGTACTATGAAGAGAGGAGAGATGAATAATCGAGGATAATTTGTAAGTAAAAAACGCATGTTTCACAAACACGACGACGACGCGACCACTCGCATTTTCCCCTTCTCCATGAACCGCTGAACGGGGAAGAGAAAAACACTGTTTCAATCTGACAATCGTGACCCTCAAAAAATAGAAGGAGAGACCGTTCTTTTTGCAACGCACTGAACACAAGTTAGGAAATAAGCGACAGCATCGCTCTCTCGTCCGCTCACTAAGCCTTTCTCTCGACGACTGAGTTGTGTGGAAAGCAAGCGTGGGGATAAAATGCTCTTTTTCTCTGGTATCGTGGTGGCATGTGTGTGTTGTGTTGTTTGCAAGGCTGCAAGGATGGCCGATGACGATGAGAGCTTTCCTTCTTATGCCAGTTTGTACGTTGAGAATCTGTTTAGCAAGACGGGGCTATCCTCCGGCTTCACAGAGCTGTTAGTACAACATGTCATAATAAACATAACATTACGCTGGCAAACATGTATGCCCTGGAGATAAGTCACATCAGCGATGAGAACCAACGGAACGGGTATGGATACGGCTTTTTCTCTTCTAAAAGAGTTTTGATTGCGCTTCGAAAAAAACAACTGGCCTGAATGCCTCCCTCTTTTAATGTGCTTGTGGTTTATGGGGTCGACGTTGTTTCGCGAAGATTTGGACGGAAAATATGTCCAGAAAAAAGGACTCTCGTCAGTCGGACATATAATTAAGGGGCTGGTCGACAGTACGCGGACATCGGAAAAAAACGTCTGTAACTTTAGGTTGAATGGGTTAGATTTTTTAAAAGAGACAGCGCGGTTTTAAACTGTCTGCAATATATTGGTTCTTTCTACTTGATCAGTTTTAGCATGCGAATGGAGATTCGGAATCAGAAAGGTTAAAAATATATTTTTCTGAGATGTGAAAAATAAAGAATACAAGAATAAATGTATGCTGTGAGAATGATCCAATCCAGCGTAATCCAAAACTCTCAATTTGTTCAATTCGCAACTGCTGGGTGTATGTGCCTGCAGGGTGAGAGACTAATTTTAAACAATTAATATGAATTCATTTTTTTAAAACAACATTGGATTATCTATCACAAACAAGGGTTTTACAAGCTTAACCAAAATACTCTGAAACACTGCAAAACACACTTCGCATGCTTATTCACACACTGTGGCAAGCAATTAATGGGGCTAGATTTGATATCGGGTTTTCAATAATCTTGAACAATTTGTGATGTTATTATTATTACGCATAACTGAACACATCCTAAATTTTCAACAAGCACACAATAATATTTGTTAGTTTTAGCAATTTTCCAATGCTGTACTGGTGAAGTACGAAGTTCTTCAATATCAAATATCAAGTCACCCCAATTGTGAAATTTGGGATTTGCTCATAAACTAGTCGATGTCTAATGATTTTTGAGTTAAAACTTGTGTGATTTGCAGCATGTAAAGCATGTTCGATTGTCAACCCCTAATCTTACCGCTAATAATTTGCATTTAATATCGCTATGATTAGTTAAAATTTGTTTTAAAAACGTAAAATAGCATATACACCAAAGTGAAAATTCAGATTCCATCAATTAAAATCACATTCCTTTCTTAACTTTTTCACAATGAAGTTCGACCAACCAACTTAAATATTCAACTTTATCCAGACATCACCCTTAGCCCTTGCCATTGTACAATGAGACCGGAGCAAATACAAGAGAGGCAATTTCTTGTATCATAAATATAGAAGTGTATATAAAACGTGTAAGCATTGTATAAAACTTGGTTATTTTGGTGTGCATGTGTGCATCACGTCTCTGGAGTGTTTCCACTCATTTTGAATAATTGTAATAGCACACACGGGCTTTCGCGTCCTTTTAAATTCCAGGTGGATTTACAATTTATGGAAAAGGCAAGTATGTCTGTTTGACAAGTGACTTCCATTCATGATTTTGGGATTTGCTTTAAACTGCGGTACGAAGGAGACGCTGTCGGCATTGCCTCAAAGATCCACGTTTCAATTCCAGTTGGAAAGACAGATTTTTGAAAATGAGAAGGCATGCTCATCTCACCTTACAATTGATTAGAGAACTCCAAGTATGGAAATGCATCCAACGTTGTTATTGCTGTGGTGTGCAAGTGCATATTTGTGCAATCTCAATGAAGAACATTTTTGATGTTGATACACAGAACTCGGCTACCAAGCATCTTGGTCAGTTAATCATTCATACTCAGGAAGAATGCTGATGAAGCCGAAATGAACGTAGTTGAACGGCTGTGAAAGAAGCGGATGCTACATTGCATATTATATTTGTTGTGAACATCCATAAACGCAATCAAATATATGAGCTCTAACTTCGGACCATTTGGTGATGTGATGTATCTACACTGGAATAAAGTTACGTTTTTTATAAATGTGGCCAATATTAAACATTTATATACTTTAAATCATATTTTCTCTGGTCAACTTTTAAAATGAAATGTTTGATGGAATGCGAATTTTCTCACTCGCCCCTTCAAAATTCACGCTACTGATGTCATGCACGTATTAATTAATGGATCTGTAGATACTTCTACCTCAACCAGTGTTCGGACATAACATAATCTAAGCACTGTGCTTCTATCACGTATCACAAAGAAAAAAGTGGTTCACGTTCAGTGCTGACTTTGTAAGTATTTGTGCTTCCAAAAATACTATTGTGAAGTTACAGGTCGTTTTTGAAAGATGTAATAAGATTTTGTAACTGATATATGGATTTCTTGAACAAATCTGGTTAGTAGTTGTCGTTTGTATGGATTGCTGTTTACTTTGCCCTGCAGGCTTATCGACTTTATTCATCCGGGATAAAGTGTAAGAAATGTGATTGGGCATTATCATATTAAAAATTATGTACTTGTTCATGCCCAACAGATAACCACCGTATAAATTATTGTTTATAATTAAAACTAGACGCTGGTGAGCTACTTTTTACGTAAAACGTTACATAATTATTATTCCACTGCGTAAGTCTTCAAGCTCGTTTTGTTCTTTTCTCGAAGTGGCTAAATTTTAATTCACAAAACAATATTGAGTCTACAATGTTAGGTAAATTCCATTCATTTTCGTTGAGGCAGTCAGACAAGGTGAAAGGTCCTTGTTGCGTCCTCTGAAGTTGTCTAACGTGTGCGCATGTATTAAGTGCTGTAAAGGAACAAGTCTACATCAGTCACTGATTAATACAAGAATTTGACAACTAAATATATAGAAAAATTTGCGAACCTATGCCTAAATCGTGAACAAGGCTTCTAACATAGAATCCCCCTCCACACCGTACGTGAAGCGTGAAGAAGGGCGGACTAAAATCGGTACATTCTGCGCTGTAACAGCGGACAAGTCTATCCTTCGGCTGAACTTCAATCCCTTCCCTGAAAAGTTTTTAATTTCTTACGGTAACATGACAACATTCTAACATAATTGATTCATATTATTAAAATACTGTGAAGTCATCGATTACCTAACTAAATCAGACATTCTGTGACCGTGAACTTTCAGAGCCGAATACAAAGGAGCAGTTTGCCATATTTCACCAACGAATTGCCTCAGTACTGCATTAATATCTTCTTCACTGACATGACCTTTAATTATTTTTAAATTGTTTAGACTTTAGACTTCATCCATATTTGGATTAGGAATGGATTTTTACGTTGCTTTGTTTTGGTTCTTACTGTAAGGACGCTCATCAGTTATTTTCCCACCCTCGTTATGTGTATCCGTAGAGATCCCAAGCTGACCCACAACGATATAATTTTTAGCACCGTGAAGTAGAAGGGGCAGCTTCTTACAACCCCAGTTAACACCAACAATCAGTACACCACTTGCAGATTTATCTAGTGTGCCACCATGTCCTAGTTTCATTGCCACAGGCTTATAATCCTCAGGCGACTCTGTGAACAAATGTCAAAATGTTGTGCAACATTAATTAATTAATCTGAAAACTGAGCCGTCAACCGTATATTTAGCCATGTTTAATTTATTAATTTGAATTATATTCTCACCAGTCAACATAATCCGTTTTAAGTGGTTGAGCAGTTCTGCGGAAGTATACTCTTTAGTCTTGTTAACAGCAAATATTCCTCTTCGCAAAATGGAAACTGCTTCTCGGCCTCCCAGCATCATTGCACACGGTAGAATATAACCGTCAACCGTTTACTGCAATTTCAAATCAAAAACGTTGTATTTATACACCTAAACGAGCAATGTCATTTAAAACTTGATCTTTGATCCATCACTTTTCTACGTTGGGCTTACCTCGGTTATAAAGCCTTTCAGTTGTGAAGCTGAGCTTGTTTCACTCCATAATTCCCACTAACGAAAGATTCGGCACCAGCCTTCCAGTGTCCAGCATTTAACGAGGACAATAATACTGCGTACTCACCAAGCACTGGCAACAAGGACGTCAATCAAATTAGTCAAATGTAGAGGACCGGTGACCAGGAACTGTAACTTCAGTTGTCAGTCCCCTTCTTTCTTAAAAGTGTAAAATCCTTGACCACCTGGAAAAGTTAGAAAAATCTAAATGCTGCACACATTTTTATCTATGATCCCAAATGCCAAATCATAAAGTTCACACTTCTCGAGTGCAAAGGTGAAAGGACAACGGGTGACAAATGTGTCACTTGTCCCTCCCCAAATAAAACTGAATGTCGCAAATGTGGACTTACTCTCCCTTCCAACTTCTTCAGACAAGCGTAAACATGGTCTCGTCTTGTTCAAAACACATGACACTCCTAATTTTCTCACGACATTTCGCTGATGATGATCATATGATGCACTAAGCAGAGTTGTCACTGACAACAATAGTGAGCATCACTGATAAAAAGAAGTGACAGGTGACAGAGATTTGTGATTGTATTCCTGCAGATATGTAATATGTAAACAAAAACACGGGAACTACTGACACGGGCTTGTCAACCCTTGCAATAAGCATACACCCTCACGTTTCAGTGAAGATAATCAATTGGACGCGGTATACAGTTTTGTTGATAATCGGCTCCAGTCCGATTATCCGAATATTGAGGTTATTTATGCTTTGCCGATAATAATGCAAATGAGCTGATGTTGTTGTGTGTATGTTGTATGTGGTACGTGGGAAAGTGCCTATTTGCGATGGTATGTTTTACTCGAGGGTCTTTCCTAACATCCCACAGATTCAATGAAAATATTACTCGATGAAAGGGGAACGCTGAGCAGCTCCAGTCATTCTACTTCTCTCTCCAAACTTTCCTCGTTCCAGCTCTCCAGCAAAGCGAAATCCTTAGGATTATGTATGAAAGCCTGCTACATTAATTATATTTAAAAGTAGTTTTATTTTTTTAAATAGTTCTTATAGCCTTTCTCTTATTTCCAATTTCCTTACAATTAGCCGGAAAATCATACCCGAAGTTAATTATTAATTGTACGTGTTAACGTGTTACTGTAAAGGGCTGTTTAGAGGATCCAACAGCCATGGTTTCAGTTATATGCTTTATTTGAAAAACTATGAAGATGATTCATGATTTAACAATGAGTGTATATTTACAATACAGGAAACACCCAATCCGACTCTGCAGTTATATACAAAATGCAAAGATCTTCAAGCTACGTACAATTAATTAGCTATTATCTTTTCATGAAATGATCGTTAAACAAAAAAAAAGAACTCATGAGACGGATAGAGTTGCGTAAGACTTTTTACGTGTGTCATTTTATCGATGAAAATGGTTCATTAAATTTCGTCGTTTGTTACACGACATAATAAAAAATTGTGAGGGAAATCTATAACACGTCATGGTCTTGTGTGGATTTAATTTGGCGATAGGATTTTTGTGTTCTGACTAATGTGGAGATTTATTGATCTGCATTATGACATTAAATATTACATGCATTCATTATGAAATGGCTGGTTCGTTGTAGAAACCCCGTCCTGCAGGTGGCTGCTGAATGATTGAGAAGAGAAGTTCGTTTGAATTGAAAGTGATAATATATCTCTGGCCTCCAACTATTTAGTAGTCATGCGTCTACTATACATTGGAGTTGTATTGGCGGCGATTTGCTGGACAGAAAGCAGCGCTGTCCAGGCTTCTGTAAAAACTTCTAAACCTCCAACTCCTGTTGGCAGCGCAAATGGAAGTAAAAATGGGAAATCACCTACGAGCCCTTCCAATCATACCTCTGGAAATTTGACAACCTCAGCGAGTAAAAATTCGACATTGCAACAACATCCTCCTCTTACTTCTTCGAATCACTCTGCGCCCGAAAATAAAAGTGATAACGCAAAAGTTGGAACAGGCCTGCCGAACACAACATTATCTGCAAGTAGCCCCACAACTGCAAATGAAACCGGAACCCATCATCTAAATTCCAGTTCCAGCGTACCAACAGTGCCAAGCCATAATGTCACTCTGAACCACACGACTGTAAATGGAACTCCGGCTTTGCACAATCTGACCTCGAATTTAACAAATGCCAACCATGACGGAATTGCAAACAATACTCGCGCACAGAATCTGACTTCTTCACATCCAAGCAGTAACACGACAACAGTCAAATCTAATTCGACTTTATTAAATACCAGTGCTTCCAAAGCTGGGACGCATAACAACGGGACTTTACACAATGTGACTTCAAGTAACAACCACTCGGTTAGTATTACCCCAACTCCTCCAAGTAGCAACGCGTCGTTATCCCCATCGAATGGTAGAAGTTTCGGCCTTGGTTCCACTACGCTTGGCAAAATGGGCGTTGCCAATTTGAACAAAGATAAGTTGCCATCAAAGGGGAATTCCTCAAGTTCAACTACCGTCAGACCCGCAGTAAACAACAGTCATGCAACACAGGAGCACAACTCTCTAATCAAAAATAGCTCAGTGGGCGCATCGCCAATTGCGAATAAAACTGGGGCCTCACAACAGAAGCAATGTGTGGCAACGGCACCGAGATATAATCTCAATTTAGATAAGGTTGCACCTAAACTTTTCAATTATTACACAGTTATTTACTTTAAACTAATGTTTTTAAATTGTGCTTTTTCAGATGACGGGGGAATGGTACCCTGCCAAAATATCAAAGACAACCTTACGCTTGTGGACACAATCTTTTCAAAAGGATCACAATGGCAGCAAAGCTTACGATACTAGTTGCTTTCTGGTGAAGTTCAATAAATCTGAACAATCTGATTCGAGTGTCCTTGGCATGAGCTTGCAAAAGGGGAAGGAGTCGACGGAAGTGGAAGCGATATTGATTGGGGATGCCCATCATCCGAAGGCAAGCAAGTGGGCAATCTCTTGGCCAAGTGGAGGTAAAATATATAACCTAGTTGCACTAACGTTCATTAGTACAATAATTATGGTCCGTTGTCAGTTGATTAGTTCATATCAGATTTTATTGATTTATAATAATCTTTTGGGAACGGAAATACATCATTTAAAGAAAATACAAAATTTCCACATTTTGAAACTAAATCACGAAACAACGTTATCCCAATACAGTAGTTTTGAAGTCTTTAAAAATCATTTGATTTGCAGAAGATACTTTAACCTCTGTCGTCGCTGCAGGAGTTGTTGGGAAACAAAGAAGTCGTTACACGTGGCTTCTCACAGTGGACTGTGATTTAAATGGAATTGTCGAACCAGACTGGGCAGTTATGGCAAGAGTACCGGAAGGGATTTCGAATGCTACGTCAACAGCAATTCTTGCTGTTGTGGAAGGGCTGAAGGATCTTCAAGTAGACAATGCCATAACTTATCAATCGGATGACTGCCATAAGTAAACTCCGTTTTTGACACACGATACAATGTTAAATGATTTTCTGAAATACTAGGCAAATTGTAATGTGCAGTATAGAATGGGTTTCCTTAAATTAGCATTTATCTTGGAATATATAAAGATTATTCGTAGCTGCAACAGCGATAATATTTTCTTTAGGGTGCCACGCGGTATGCAGTATTTTCTTTGAGAAATCCAAACAGTCTACTCCGATCTCATCCTTCTTCCTCTTCGGCGTTACTCCAACCTGCATAAATTGAAGGGAAATCATAAATGTTCTTGTTGCCAGTGCTTAAAATATATGAGGGAAAGGTTGAGAATGCCTTACAGTACTCACTTTTCGAGGCTTCAGTAGGGTTTTCGGTTTGGCAATTTCCCTGGAAGCCTCCAGAGTGTAATCTTTCTTCAAATTGCGGTCGAACACGCGGAAAAAGTTGTTGTAGGAGCCGGTCATTATGGCCGTGTCCGTGCCGTTCCAGCAGCACTCGAATTTGTCAAATATACAGTCGTTTTCGTACAATGAACACAGCTTCGATCGAAGATATTCATGGACCTGAAATAACGCACAACAAGGACAATATAAGTAATATGATCATAACACAAAACGTTAAGTGTGATATGAATAGTATACTTCTTACAGGATAGCACTCTATCGGTCTGGTTTCCATATGTAAATCCCACACTTTGATCGAAAGGTAGTCTCGTGAAACCATGTAACGTCCTGAATATGAAAACTTGACATCGGATATACTAGAGATGATTTCAGAGAAAAAACTTCGATTGGTCGGGTCCTCAGGTTCATCGAACACTGCAAGAGGAGCGAATACGACATTTATCAAAACGAATTTTACGCATTTCCATAGAATTTTAAATTCAATCTAGAATTAACACTTACACTTAGCGTGTTTATCACACAGTGCTGCAGCTCTCATGTCGCATAATCGAATGGTACCCTTACTGCTACTATAAACAAACAAATTACAGCTGGATGGGTGAAATTCACTCGCCGTTATCACTTCGGTTAGTTCCTCCATATTTGCAGGCTTTATATCTACGATATCTAAAAGTTAAAATATTCCAATTAGAGTTGCTACAAGAATACAACCACTTATACTCACACTGGTATCATCATGTCACCAAGTAAATCATCCCTGTTTTATACTGAGTTATACTTACTGAAACTCTGGTCAGTAATTTCTAAGTTCCAAAGGTTAATTCGAAGGTCATCGGCCGACAAATACGTCTCTTGGTCAGAGTTAACGCTGATTGAATTAATGTGGTAGGTATGTGCATTCGCGAAAACTCGACGTAGTGAAGCCTCTACTGTATTAGGTGCCTGGACAACTCGTGGTACCTGAAACGGGATACATCCTTTCATTAGATTCCATTCCCACAACAAAAATTTAAACCCAATCCTCATAAAACTTAGCACGGCAAACTTGCACTTACCGAAACTGATGTAATACTTGAAGGATCTCTACAACCATCTCTGATGTTAAAACCTTCGACCTTAAAGTCTTTTTCTGACACCCTCCATAGCTTTATTGTTTTATCTGGAAAATAATTAGAAAAGTTGTGATTGATTATTCATATTCATGCAAACCACGAAGATATATGGGGCAATGGGAATGTTAAAATAGAAAAAGAATTATCGGTTGATAAAAATGCGCAAAATCCCCTATAAAAATTTAAAAGTACACGTACCGTTTGTAGACAATAGAAAATGAGCAGGGTTTTTCCGCTTTAGCCATTTTATTTTATTAATTTTTTCCTCTATTTCTAAGCTCTTCAGGTAGTCAAACTCAGGTTCATGACTTTGAAAGGTGCTATACACACTATATTCGCCCTTTCGGGTAGGGAAGTCCTTGGACTTCAAACAAACAAAGGAAGCAAAATGTAATTACTTGGATTAGAATATCAATGCTGCTTATACCTAATGCGAAGCATCACACTATACATGATTGAGTAAATGTCAGTCAGAACCGGCACGTAGATCATTCTCAAACAAAACAAACACCACCACACAGTGACAGTTTTTGAAATATAATAATACATCGCATTACAAATAGTTCTTCGAAGAAAATTCCAATTGATTATCACTTTAAAGAGTAAATTGTCGCGTGATGAGTGAGTACTACGAACAATAGGTAGTGAATATCGTCCCCATATTCTAAATAATGTTGTTTCCATTAGGAACCAACGGTCTCTAACGCAACCGGAATCTTTTTGACATTTATTCTCACAACGTTAAGTGACTGCATCTGCATAAGACACTTCATTCTCTTTCGACGACTTTAGTACACGCCTTGAAACATACCTCATCTTTTTCCTTGTCTCTGCTGAAAATTACGACGCGCCCCCCTTTGTCACCCGTCGCTAGAAATTCTCCGTCGTCGTTAAATTCAACACATGACACAATATCCGCTGCAACAAGTCAACATATTCAAAATTTAAAAATTACGTTTGATCATTTGACAGTAATATTTACATGTACTTTCGCCAGATATATATTTCTAACCACTGACAACTGACAAGGCATGCAACCTCAATGCACATCATCCATTCAATTTAACATTTCTCAATTAAGTGATGAGCAGTACATTTGTGAGTGCTTCTCAACAATGTCAGCGTCGAAATGTAAATATGGCTAAAGTAACGTTGTGAAGACAAGCGAAGTACAAAGTACAAGGAGGAAAATATGGAGGGAGTGCGGAGGGATTTTGAATAATACCTTCAGTGACATCGTCATCCAGGGCTCCTTTGACCTGTGAAAAGTACCACTGAATCTCTCCATTTCCTGCATTGAATAGGAAAGACATGGTATCTTCTGAGGAATAACTGCTTCTTAGTTTGTCATTGACATCATCTTCGCCAACTAGCACGGACATTTCCAGGTAAACCAAAAGAAAAGAAAATAATAAACTAAAAGGGAAATCAAACACACTTTCGCTCTGCTCCGAGTTTATTTTTTTGTTTGTGTTTATCTAATTTTCCCCAAACAGTCAACAGTGTTTTTTAGCGATTAGTAGTCGGAATAATTATTTTTTTTGTCTCTTCTCGCTCAGCGGCTCCTACTTTTCCTCCGGATTTTTATTTTTATTTTATTTTTGATTTATTTTAATTAAACTGAATCTCTGTCTCTACTCCTCTTGTTAAATCCTTGTTAATTTTGTCTGTATCACTTTTCATTATCCGTATGCTCTCTAAATATATGTATTACTTTTCTCAGTATTATATATTTTTTGATATAACAACTTTCTTTCGTGGACAAAATCTTTAGTGTCTTTTTTTTGCGGACAAAAACTTCGCTCTCTGTATCACTTTTATTTTCTTAACGACTTTCCCACTCCTCCCGCTAACTATCGTTGTAACACTTATTTCGAATATTAGTAAATAGAGCAGGAGTCAACTTTTGGTCTCTCTCCTCGGGTTAGTTGCTTCTTTCAAAAGTTGTATTTGGTGGCAAAAGTTGAGATAACCGACGAAAAAAAAATATAGACGACGTGAAGGCGATAAATATGGGTATTGAGACGACGAGGAGGAGAAGTTCAGTTTTTTGTGAGTCAAGTCAGTAAGTAAGTGTAAGTAGATGTAGTCCTATCCTACATCTATCTTGTGTGTATTGTTTCCTTTTTTTTCAGTTGCAATAACAAGAAGCTCATAAAGTAAATGCATGCAGCTTCTCTCTCCTCCTCGACTGCCTTCATTTCATACATTTCTTTCACATCTCCTTTTCGCTGACCTGGCATGGCATGGCAAAACCAAGCTATATCCACTATATCCCTGCTTTCGAAAGCGCTTTTAAGTTAGGAAATGTACGGTGTGCGAGTGTGCCGTGTATGGTAGATAGCAGCATTACCTCCTCTTCCATATAAACTCCAAATCTTCCAATACATTTTTTTCGCCCAGAGAGTCGAGTAGTTCTCACCAAAAGGGAGCAGGATAGAAAGGGAAATCACATGAAGTAAGTCAGTATAAAGGAAGTAGAGAGAGAGAAGGAGAACTTTTTGCTACATAACAGCATAAAATATAATGTTCCCTTTACATTTGGACCAGTCCTCCGTCGACTTCACCTCTCCTCCGGCTTCATTGAGGATACCTAACCGTACAGGATTTCTCATTGGAAAAATGTTGGTGTGTGCATTACGTGAAACACACACGTACACATGCACGTATCTGAAATATGGAAGGGGTAAAAGCTGTGTAAAACTCAATGCATGCATCAAGTTAGTCAAGTTGTCCTATGTACATTGTAAGAGAAGTATAGAACCGGAGATGAGTATCGAGTATACACTGTCGTTTACTGTGTGCTTTCAGGACCAGCACCAGACCATTCACATTGTGATAGTAAAAGGATGGTGGTGATGATGACGATGATGATGATGCGATATATACCCAAAAAGAATCACATCAGATCATATCACAATCTTCACTCAACATCTATCTCCTCTTTCGTCTACAACTTTGCAATGAAATGAAATGCTTGTGTCTGCCTAAATGTATACATGTTCGTATCCCATAGTGCTTCAACGGTGTCCTCCTCCTCCCAAATGCTCAGGAGGAACAATGCAGACTCGAAACTCTCTGTTAGCATGGTTGTGCATATGGCACAAGTCCACAATGAAAAAAGGTGTAGATTGGTGCATGCATGCATGCAGTCCTGCTTCCACACTCACAAACACAGCCTCCTTCAACAGGAGAGCAAAGGGAGAAGATCAACTTTACTGCACCAAAAGACTTACGTCGTGCATGCTGCTTTTTTGTAAGAAGAAGTAATCGACGGCATGGAAAAGAGAGGAGCGAAGAACTCCTTACACAAAAAACGAATTGTCAACATGTATGTACATATTTGTTACAAGTCTTGTTCGTGTTGAACAATTTTTTTTATGGAGAGAAGGAGAGGAGTGATACGATAGTCATAAAGGCATTATATTATTTCCTTCTTGGTCCGTGGTTTCTCTGTTGGAGGATGTCAGAACATTGGATCTTAGATATAGAAATGTATGGTGGCTTTAAAATTGTTACTTTTTACAAATACTCCTCGGTATGTCGGGTGTGTGGTTTGCATTGGATGCATATTGCACTCAATATTACTACTTGTACGAATCTTTGTACATACATATAAAAGCGACATTATTATGCGCGTATATCCTTAACTGGATGTGGATGTTCAAGGTATTATGGAGTGAGTGACTGACTGTGAGAGGGAATAAAGTATAAAAGCAAGGTTTCAAGTCTGACATGAACTGTGACTTGAGAGACGACGAAGAAGGTGGTTTCGTTTCGTATGCATCCACACACACAAACAAATCCTTCTTCCTCACTTCTCCTCAGATATATATGCTCCTTACAAGTTCGTATTTAGAATAGTTCCATCTTTGTCAGCGAGAAGAAGAAGAGAGAAAAAGTGCTTTAGTTGGATAGTTTTCAGCACTGACGCTTTCTTCACTCTTCGTTGGGAATAAGATGAGGAGATAGAAGGAAGGAGAGAGGAGGAGAGTGCTTTGAGAAGAGGGTTTGATGTTGATGTTCAATTTAAAAAGCACAAGAGAGAGAGGCCAGTGGCTTTATATAGTGCATCACACTTGCATTATTACTCTCGCTGACGTCTTCCTCCGTCGACAAGACTTGGACAAAACTTCGACTGACTTGCTCATGTGGAAGATGCAGGCTATTACACATTTAAAGCTACTTTACAATGGGAACGTTACAACGCTGAGAGAGAGAGAGAGTACAAGACCAGTATGTATTCAGTAGAAAATATTTCGCTGATGCTAGTCGCTCAGGGATACTCTTATCTTTTTCCAGCAACTCATAAATACTCTAGGATAAATAAATAAACAAATGTCCTTGCCATCTGATTTATCCTCAAATGCATCTTGACATCTTCGCCAATTTGAGCGAGAGCGAGAGGATGGAAGTGGTGTGGTGAGGTCGAGTGGCATGGCGTCAAATGCGATGACGATGCTCATATTTTATCAAATATGTGTTTACGTTTTGCGCCTATAACGAGATGATGTCCTTAATCGCCAGTTAAAAAGTTTGTTGATGAATTTGTTTTGAGCCGGGAAAGCTGCTCTGTAACTTTTGTAAATGCTATAAATAAGACCTCACCTAGGCTCGCTTCCAGGAAATGCTTAACAACAATTTTTGCATACAACCAGGCAACAATGATATAATAAGTAATAGTGGTCATTTCCAACTTGAATGATTATTTGATTGTAATAAGGGTATATATGCATATTATGATGAATGGATGCCTTACGCAAGAATAATTTATGAGAGCCTAGACTAGACCGGTTGAAAAAGTACACTATTCCTCTCGTCGACGGAGAGCCAGTCTTGTCGACTAATTTCGACGTGTGAAGGCTAACCAAGTGGAAGGAGCAGGTGAGAAAGGTGGGTGATCTTCCTTGGTCACACATGTATGCTATATATACATATATATGCTGTTGTGGCTTGCGTGTCAGCATCCCATCACCACCATCGACATTGTTGCCTAAAAATACCCACTATAACACAATTTTTGATATGACTCGAGATTGGTGATATGCACATCGCTGAGAGAGGAGTCAGACAAGTAAGTAATGGAGATAATGTATGACGACATCGAGCACGCTTCAAACAATCTAAAAATACAGTCAGAGGACGATGAGGGCTATATAGGCCTCTGCACCCTTTGCAAATGCTCATTTAAAGGGCTAACTTCCGAGCAGCGAAATATTGATTGCAACATGATACTTGGACGACTACATACTCGAGCATAAAATACTTTTTACCATTTTCACGATAAAAGTAGTCGAGGCCATTCTCTCGCATTTGTCATCATCATCATCATCATGACGATCATCATGCAAGCAAAGTTGGAGTACGGCGGGTATGTATGTGCCTTGTGCAAGATGAAGTAGAAAGAGTAAAGTAGTCCGTTATTTGGAGCAAGTGAAATAGGAGCCAGTGCCGATGCCGACACATAAGCCACACAATAAC
>JAQFZW010002324.1:0-18141 GCA_034687055.1 Heteromurus nitidus | reverse complement strand
GTGTGTGTGTGTGTGCTCATCCTTATTCTTACGTAAGAGACTCCTCCACAGGAAAGCCAGCAACAATATAAAAAAAGAGAGTAAAAAACTAGTAAAAAAGGAACAAGTGGGGTCACATATGTAAAAAGAATATATATTTCTATCTAGCGAATCTAGCCATACGTGCAAACTGAAGTATTTCTCCGTTTTTTGCTCCAGACAGAAAAAGCACGCACGTCCAAAGGAAATTTTTTTCTTCTTTCCCGTCACATGGTCAGAGAGAGAGAGAGAAAAAAAGACAAACCCACCACGTCTTTTGTCTTCTCAGCTTTGCAATTTGAAAATCTGAGAAAGAAGGAAAATATTTCAGACTTTTTCGGACTGTCGAGCAGAACAAGAGGGAAAAGAGGAAGAAAAAAGAATACTCTCAAGCTAGTTTCTTTTTTTGAGAAGTTTTTTTTTCTCTTCTTCTTCTTCACTTGTTCACTCTTCATGGTTTTTAGTCAATGGGAAGAGATGTATTTTTCTGTCTGAGATATGACAGTTCCGCTTCGTAAATTTCAGACTGGACTGGGACTGGTCTTGGAGTCACCATCAAAATGAGTATAAGAAAAAACGAAATGAAGAAAGTGGTTTGAGAGAAAGCTTTAGAGAAAGATGGAATGATGGTCATGGAATGTTAAGCTGTGCCATGTGTATCTTTTTTAGGTATGTGTTTTCTCAAAGTCAACATCAACTCTGTGTGTCCCATTTCATAAAAAAGAAGAATAAGGATGAGTAGAACTGATGAAGTATTCCGAGAGAGAGAGAAAAAAAAGAACACACGCAGTAGCTTTATTTTTTAGAGAGAAAGTTTTTTTCTTTAGAAAAAAATTGGAATTTCTTTTTTGTTGCGAGCAAGTCCACTTTCTTTCTGGAGACTGGAAACAATGTGAAGAGATTTACAGAAATCGACTCCATTTTCCAAACTGTCATCTTTTTGTCAACTCGGCATTTGTCAATTTCATCATTTTTACTTACTCAAGCCAAAGAATATCATCTATGGCATGGGCTCTGTATAGAAGAAGAAGAAGAATTGAAATTAGTCAAGTGAAACGATGGGAAAAAAGTTATGGGTGACGACGCAAATACAACCTTGAAAAACTACTACTACGTCGTAACTCGCTCATTTCCTATATGAAAAAGCTGATTATTGATGAATATAGCTTCTGGAGTGATACACCCATCAATCATGTTTACTCTTGGAAGAGCAAGAAGTAATAATCCTTAAAATGTAGGCTAGTGTATCGCATCCCAGTTTTTATTTTCCAAGCAAGAGAAGCATAATAAAAATAGGAGCAAATGATAAGTAAGATGACAGTAAGCTGAAGGCATCTCCTTTTCCTCCAGATCCCTTTTCTTCTCGTTTCGGGGTACAACCTTGACGAAAGATTTCTGATAGAAAATACGCATTATTGTTACATATTAGATGCTTAAGTTTTTTTATATAAAATTATGATATTATGTTTCATCCTTTTCCCCAACAAAAACATATAGATTTTTAAATCCTCGCTACTTTTCCACATCTCCACTCCCTCCTCTCTCAACCCCACCAACCAACTCGAACAGAAAAAAATTCCACATGACTTACTGCGACCCTCCGAGTTGGACTACATTCTCCACCATATTTCTCTGGATTAAGGATGGAACCAGTGAGGAAAACGAGCCAATCTCTTGTTCCCAGTAGCACATATTATATTATACTTTACTTATTTTTCTAAAGAAAAAAAAATCCCATATCCTCGAACTCGAGACCATAACCAAAGTCACCCTTTTTCTCCCCAATTTCTGCAGTGCTTTTTATACGCAGTATGCTTGCTGTAACAAGTACTTACTTATCATCTCTCGTCGACTATGAAGAAGATGATCACAATGACGTTCGTTCGAGCTTGTATCTAAAAAGTATACTACGAAACGCTATACTCTTTCTTCTCGTATCTCTCTCTGTGCGTATACGATGCTACTTTTTTTTCTAATGGAATTTTGGGTGACAAGGTGTGACAAATTGGCGGCGCTCTCAATCTCAAATCTTGCCTCTTCTCCCCCTGGCATTTATAAATGCTCGGAACGAGCCCAGCAAGAAGAATGAGCTTGTCTTTAAAAAAATATATATACGAAAGGGGGAAAGAAGGGAGAAAATGTTAGCTTATAAGTACTCGAGTCACTTGTAACTTGTTCAAGAAAAACTGTCGTACTTTCTCCTTCTTTTTTATAGTCTACAATAACAGTGTGCAACATCCGCTCTCTCAAAGTCTACCGTTATTATTGAAGTTGATGATACTTTCATCTTTCAAAAAAACTTTCTCTCTCGAGGAAAGTTCTTTTCCCATTTTCATATAATTTTCATTGTATATCACCACCTACTCAAATAATGTTATGTATTTCCGTCGACCGTTCCTCGCAGCCAAGTGGGCTAGTAGCGTGACTTGTCATTTGTTCCTACAATTCGAAGTGAAAGCATATTTATACATTGAGCATTTTTTTCTTAAAGAAAGAAGTGTATGATTACGATCTAGAATAACTACTCGTCTATCTCCTTCGTTTACGAGGGCATACTTATATGACGAGATGATGAGGATGATTTCATCTATTACATAATAATAATACGAGACTCGTTAAAGAATGTTTTCTCTGAAGGAAACAACATGTTTTTGTGCCCTCTCATTCTCGTTTCATTGGAACCAGTTCAGATCAGGGTTAGAGATAGAAAGAAGAAGAAAAAATAAGGAAAAAGTGTGTTTTTAGGGTTGTCCTCCTTTTTCTCGTGGGAACCGGTGTGGAAAGTGGAAGGTCCTTCAGTGTTGCTAGAAAAATATGTATGTCAAAAGCATATGTTGGAGGAGAAGAAAGGGGGAATAACTATCATCATCCCGTTTTAGCCTTCACTTTAATGTTATTACATCCCGAAGCAAAGAGCAACAACGTTGAGCACGGATCGTAATCATCTCTCAAACACACATTTTCTCCATGAACTCATCGCCCATCTTATTTCTCCTCTGCCCCATAGAAAAAAACTTTTTTATGTGGGTACTTAAGGATACTCCGTGTTTCTTGAAGGAAGATGACAAACTATAGTAAAAAACGAAGCATGTCTACAAAAGATCTCTCTAGTCTGCATACATTCGTTTTTGTCATTTTCTCTTATAATCTTCCGTTGGTATACAGGTAAATATACATATTGCATGACAAGTACATAAATAAAAGGTGGCCTGGCCTGGTCTGGTAGTGGGTCTACACACTGTGAGCTTGGTCTTTTCGATGTAAAGTATACCATAAAAAATAAGTCCTCTCACGAGCTCCTTGTTCTCCTTCCGTCCTTTTCTTCAAGCTCTCTCATCTCATCTTCTTCCAAGTTGCCCAAGTAGTCTTCCTCGTCTTCTTCCAGCTTTAGGATGCATTTTTATGGTGCTCTCTGCTCACAAAGTGGAGACACCCACGTTACTCATGAGGAAAAAGGCGATGTGCATGAAAAACAGGGGCACGATTCATATACGATATGGCACACATTTCCCATATGTTATGTTTGTAGTATTTAGAATTTAAGGACTTAGGAAAAGGACATCATCCGACGATGATGATGAATAAAGAAAAGGATGAAGACATATTCAACATCAGGTTCGGCTCGGAGCAACAAAAAAGAAGAAGAAGAAGAAGCCTAGGTTTTCGTATGCGTGAAAAGGAGGATGAGGATAAAGGGGTAAAAAGGAAAGCTCTCTCATTCAACGAGCGAGCAAGGCCTTTTTTATTCAAAAGAGTGCGAGAGTCCTTTATGAAAAGGGAAAGTAAAATGTAAGGACATATATATTCTTGAGAAGTCAGTGTTCCACAGAAGATATAGAAAAAATATGCGTGGGATTTATACTTGGAAGGTAGATACTTTAGTATGCATATTCAGAGAGAGAGAGAGAGAGAGAGAAGATATATGTCTTGAGGGAATCTTAAGCTCATCAGCTTTTCGCTCGACTCCCTTTTGCGGTCCTTTATTTCCTCCGGTCGATGAAGAGAGAAGGAAGAAGAAAGAGAAAGCTATCTTCTGAATGAATACATATATATTTTTCTTCAGAGTCGCAGTCCAGAGAGAGAAAATAAGATGCAAGAAAAATGCAGCCCCTCAAGCTTCACTCTTTTACTCTCCAAATGCACTCGGAATACAAAATTTTCCGCTCTAACTTTCCTCCGTAAGTATCAGTCAAGATAAGACAAGAGAACATATATATAAAAACATGCTTGAATGAAACAAATAAAAAATATATGTAAACTCCCACTTGGTTTCCTCCTATGAGAATGCTTATATGGACCAAGCCAAGCCAGTGACAGTAACAAACAAAAAAAGTTTTTTTTCTCTTAAAGAAAAAAAATAATATCCTGTTTATATTTTTTGGTCTCTGCTGACATAGCATAAGCACTGGGCATTACCTTTTCCGTAAAAAATATTCTTCCGTGAGCATTGCCAAAAAAAGTCACGAGAAAGTAGCTAAATCTGGAGAAATACTTTCTGCTGAAATAGCTTACGCAAAGGAAAAATAGCTTATATTTACAACATGTACATGGATGTGATCATGTCATACACTCTTGACTTTTTGTGTGGCGGAGAAGAAGAAGAAAATAATACTATCCTGTTAGCTAACTCGTGTGTACTGACTAGTGAAAGTAGGAGAAAGTTGTAGAGAGAATGGGATGGATTCCAGCCGGAGAGAGTTATGGAGAGAGTCAGTCAGTTCTCATGCAAATAATACTGATATTTTGTATGGAAATGAGAGAGAGAAAGGGATTTTCCTCTTCTGCTTCTCCTCGCTACTTTTTTCTCCACTTGAACTTGTGCTCTCGTATGTCCTGGGATGAATGGCAGTAGGCTTGGAGAGAGAGAAAAAAACATGATGGTAATCACGAACCTAATATCTGTCCACTTTTCTCTCCCATTTCTGTGTGCCAGACTCGGGGAGTAAATATATTTTTGCTTCTGTGTGCATATTTATTTTATGCCATAACAAAAAAAATGATAAACATGAAAGCGAAAGGGTCAATCGCGGTAGAGAACAACAACAACAAAAAAGAGAAAGTTCTCTTTGTGGACTGTACTTCACTACATCTCCTTTTCCCATTAGTGTTTGCTCATGCATGCGTGTACACACATAAAAACTAAAAGTGGACATAAGTTGTGTTGTGTGCTTCCAGAGACGAAAAGGATATAGGAAAACAGTGATTTAGAGAATGTTGACTTTGACTTTTTCGGGGAGGAGGACCAGGATCGGATGTTAGGCCGAAACCTTTTTTTGCTCGCTGACTTTTCTTGAGTTGAGCTTAGTATTCAAATTTTTTTTCAAGAGGAGTATTTTTTACTGAGCTCATGTCAGAATTTATTGTTGTTGCGCGTGCAGCTGAAGAAAATAAAAATAATAAAAATGTGGCATTTGTTTAACCGACTAGTCTCATGTCAAAGAGCAGTAAAGGGAGAGAGGGGGAGAGAGAGCATTATCGTATTAAATTGTACACATGTAAATTTCGGGAAGAGTAGCCATATAATTACCGTTTATGATGAACGAAAAGGAAAACAATATCAAAAAAATATATTCTTCGAAGGGAAAATGGAATGGAGTGTTTCCCTTTGGAAATGCTATTCACAAGTCATTTTCTCTACTTTTTTTATTTGTCCAATGGTGGTGGGTGGAAATTATAGAGAGTAAATTGTCTACATGCGTGCTTGCTCCTACTTTACTAAACATGCTTAAGAAAAGGGGGAAAGTTTTTTCGGAATGGATTTTAATTTTCTCTGGCAAAGCCGTCCAGTTATAATTGCGCTTTTCCCCTTAATGATAATGCATAATGGATGATGGGGAAGTGGAAGAGAGAAATGAGATGATGATGATGACTACTTTCATTCAATACTGATTTCACAAGTAAATGGTACACGCATTTAGATCCTAACCAGTTTTACTCACTTTTAAATGGTCTCTGGTTTCTCCAGACAATAATAATCCAACACTTGCTGGAACGAAACAGAGATAATTGTTGAGAAATAATGGGAGGCAACTTGCATCATCGTTATCTTAAATGCTCTCTGAATACTAAAAGTCTTCATGATATAATTAGCATCGGAATGTGGCACTGTTTCCACTGCCTCGCTTATCTTCAATGAGTGAATTGAATGTGCATCCAGACCAGAGTCAGTGAACTACCAAACATGTTACAAAATTGTCGCGTAAACCAGATACACATTTGTTCATTACTTTCCTTCCAATTCCATTCGAGAAGCTTGTGACCACTGGTCAAAGCACCATTAAAAATGAAGCCAGCTAATGGACATTTCGCAGAAATGCGATAGATCTATTTTCGCAACAGTATTATACTGACATAATGAGTGTGTATACGCGATATCATTATGTCACTATTTTTTTACCACATGTGAAGTACATTACTCACAGTATTTATTGCTGTTACCAGATACATTTGAGAAAGGGGACACTAGAGAAAAAGTTGGCCTGTGGCATGATGACAGACAGCAGGCGAATGTCATTTCACTTCATTAGCGGACTGCGCAATTCCGAGAAACGGAGAGGTAGACCAGACCAAACCAGGAGCATGTCACATCTGCTTGTGTGTGTGTGAAAGAGGGGCAGAGAAAGAGAGTGCCATTATATTACCACCGTTCTGAATGAATGGATGAATGAATACTACAGCCAATTTTCTCGTCCGTCCACATCATCATCAAAGTGCAAAAGGACTGTTTCCTTTTTATTACTCACAACTGTCATTTTCATAATGGATCGTGTTCCCTTTTTTACGCAATACAGAGAGATAGTCACACATTCATTTTGATCGAGGAATATGGGCTCAAAAAACAATAACTCAATCAGCATCACAGGTCATTATCACTTCTTTTATTTGCGGTCATAAAAAAGCTAGCAACCAGAGATAGAGAGAGAGTGAGAGTACCTTCCTGTGGTTTGGTTTGGTTTTTTTGGAAAGAACCTTTCCACTCTTGTTATTGCTTTCATGCACATAATAATGATGAAGAATGATTGGCTCTGATGTGCACATCTACACACTTTGGTGATTGTGGTGGTCGGGATATAGTGCGCCTATAGTCCCTGTGCGTGTGTGACAGTTTTACTCGATGTCTCCATTAGCATTTTTTTCCTCGGCCACACATTCAACGTTCATACAATTAAGATTAGAATCAGGAGCCCATTTCAATGGCAGTAATGATGGGATCGAGGGAAAGAGGAAATGCGTGAGGATATTCTGAACAGATATTTTGTTTCAATTTCAAACCCTATATCCCACCTTTTGTCGTTCTGCTGAAGTCCACAGTCCACTAGAGTTTTCGTTAATGATCTTCGCACCCATTTCCACTTGCAATTACCTACGCTCGCGTATATGATTTCAAAATGTCGTTAAATTGAATAAAACAATCCCATAAAAAGTGATACTGGTGAGCTTTAATTAGTGATAATATGGAACGTGGATATGGAGGCAGGAATGGTCACTTTTTATTGCTCCAGTGTTTTTCGTCCTTGTCGACCACCACATTCAGAAGAAAAATGACGTGTAATCAATTATGTTGCTAGTATCTTTCTGGGTTATGTTTATTTTTTGTTTCATTGTTACACATTTTTTGCTCAAAAGTTGATGCCGTCGGCTACTCACGTCCCAGTTTTGCAGGGAAATTCGACTGGTGTACTGGCCTAATAACTCGTACGAAGTTACCCTTGTATTCAATCAGCCATTTGGAGTTGAAGAGCGAAATTTTCGGAGAGGATTGAATCGAAATTGATTGCATGTTCAAACATACACAAACACAAAATAATCCATGCAAGCTTGTTACGAGTGACAGATATAATTTCACTGCGAGCAAAATATATCTTTCTCGCATGTATTCCATTTCTCCATTTTCCGAAAAGTTTTCCACCATTAAAACGTTGTCAATTTCTGAAACTGATTTACAAATAAGGGAAGTTGATGTACGACTTGAGGCATTATGTATATTATTGAGCACTGAGTTTTCCTCGATCATGTATTACTTCGTATTCCTGTTTTTCCTCTAAATTCTCTCTCTCTCTCTCTCTCTCTCTCTCTCTCTCTCTCTCTCTCTCTCTTATCAAAACTTTTTGGCACATGTATGCCAAACGTGTCCAAAAAATTAGCATATGCATATGCTCCTAATGCCAAGAAAAAGGAAAACATAGCACACGTTTTTCCTAAACTAGCACAAGCACACTAACGTAAGCTATTTCTTGTGTGTGTGGAGAAAAAAAACACATTGTGAAGGGGAGCATATGGAAAATTCTCGTTTCAACAAAAACATGCCGCATATCATGGAAGGTAGTATGGAGGCAGGCAGATCCCCATCGTATGATTATCATCCCATTTTCTCCCATCGTTAGTCCCCACTTCTCGCATGTATTGTCAAAGGAAGCAAGGTCTTGTGATAATGTACGCAGTTAAAGTTACGTTTTTGCCAAATCAGGCAAAAAAGTGTATACATAACTCGGGAGAAACTGAGTCGCAGTAGTAGTACCTTTCAACAAGAGAACATGGATGAGAACGTCGCCTTTGGCTTGGCTCATGTGATCCCCTCATCCTCCTTTTGCTTAAAGTTTTTGGCATTACAATCTTGTCAGGATTGTAAACCGTGTTTTTGTGTGCAATGAATGCATACTTGCAGTAGCAAGCTTTTTCCCAGGAACGGATTTTTTTCCTGCCATCCTTTCCTCGCCTTCATCGTTTTCATGCAAATATTTTAAAACCCAGAGCATCGCCATCGCATCGCCTGACTTGCCCTGGCTTGGCTTGGCCTACGAATACAACGAAGCGAAAATGTTCGTTGGAAATGTGAGCACTTTCTCTCTCGCCGATCTGGGCTCTCGTCTCGCTCACATCCCATGTGGTTTCCTCTCCTTTCGTAAAGAGAAGAGCACTCACGCACATATACTTTTCCCTATGTGTTTGTCTCTTTTTTTTGTATGAAAATTTACATAGTGTTAGCTCACTCGTAACAGTGATGATGACAATGAGATGGTAATACTATATTCTCTTAGAATATCGAATCAGAGAATATGGCAACAAGCATCTTCTTCACTCTCTCTCTCTCTCTTTCACATTCTCCTATTTCTGGTGAAAGCCGGTACATTTCCCCCTTTCTCTCCCCCACTTTCACATGTGTGTTGTGTGCTCATCTATTTATGCACGACAAAAGGTTCCTCGTTTGACCAAGTGGAGAAAAAAAGCCACAGAGAATGGGGAATGGTGGGAGTGTGTGTGTACAATGGTGTTACCACTACTCCTGTGAGCTGGACTGGATATCTATGAACATCATTCAGTATCACTTTATTTTTAGTAGGATCATCACCACCACCATCAGAACCACTAGGAAAAGTGGAGAAACAGAAACAGTGATGTTGATGCTCATCATCATGATACTCTCATATGTGCTCTTTGCATTCTCGCCAGAGAGAGAGAGAGAGAGAGAGAAAGCACTATGGTCCTGGACTCTGGGTTCTGAGCTCGCCGCTCCTGCTCAACTCTCCTTTTATCTCACTTAACTTACAATATATTCCCCACAAAAGGGCTATAACATTATGGGAAAAGATAGAGAGATACACAAAATACTCTCTCTCGCTTCTTTCTCTTGTGTGTTATCTTCACCCGCTTTGGGTTTTCGCAACAAAAAAGTTCACTATAAAGAATTGCACATCAGGGCCAAAAAAGAGCAACCTTTTTTATTCTGCTGATGCGGTGTGGTTTGGTTTGCTTTTCGTTGTGTGTCCTGTCCTCCTCCTGCAAAAGCACATCTAGGCTATATGGACGCATGTTAAATTGTATCTAAAAGCGCATAGAGTAAAAAAAACTCTGGGGTTAGAGTTGGAACCATTATTTTATAGGAGAAAAAAATATTGCGAAACTCTTCTGGGCGAGGGCTTGTTTCGCAAAAAAATAGTTCTCTGATAATGTGTATATTTATGTAGGCACGGAGGAGTATCATGAACTGGAGCATTTGTCAGCGGACGTCACGCGTCGGATGAGGGGAACGCGAGCCAAAAACGTATATATTTTGTGGGAAATGTGTGTGCGCCCTTTTCTGTGGAATGTGTTTTTTGCTGGAAAGATAAAGCTTTTGTATAAAGTTTACTCACGTTGGATGAATGAACATAACTTTTTAACTTTTTTAGGGGAAAATATAAATACGATAATGGAATGCGTTTGTGCGTGTATATATTATATATTATAGTTTTTGAGGCTTTCAACCCCAAGAAGCTATCTTTTTTGGAATTTATCCAAAAAATATTCGCAGAGGAAAAGTGGATATATGTGGGAAATAGTTTTTGCCGGTCAGCAGAATATTTCCTCTCTTGTCCTTTTCAATAAGGCTGGCTTCCGTCGAGAAGAGAGTTGAACTTTCTCTGGTCTTGGAGAAGAGTTATGTTGTGGATGGGGGTTGGAGTAGAATGTGACATGTCATTCGTTAGTGACTTTTGTAATAATAATTATCTGTGCAAATTGCAAATGTGTCCCGGAAAAAAGTAGACCTAGTTTGTGGGAAAGCATTTCAGGCGAGACACAGTTGGAGTTTGGAGTTTGTGGAGGGAGGCGAGTTGGATTGGATTCTTTTATTGAATTTAGGAAATTGCTTGCACAAGGATTACGTCTCCGACCTCCGACACTTTTCGGGATAAGCTGGAGCACTACCATAAACACATTGCAGATTTTAACGTGGGTAATTTCCACAGACAAAAACAAAAAAACAGGTGGAGAAAGTTGGGAAAGTAGCAGCCATATACATTTTATAAAAAGTCTAGACTCCAGACAAAAAGTAATAATATACATTTTAGTCAACTATATATTTTTTTAAGTTTTTCTCGTTGGCTTGTTTGGAATGTGGTTACCTTCAAAACTTTTCTTACGTCAGAACGGAAAATTTCCTTCTTCCCTCATAGACGAATCCAATGAAAGGATTTTGTTTGCTGAATTTAATTTTAATATTTTATTCTGTTGGAAGCTGAAGGATGAATTTATTTTTTTGTCCGTCAAATTTTGATGCATCCACCTTCTCGGAAAATTTCGCCTTTGTATTCGTCACGCTCCAAGTGTTTCCTTTTTTGCTAAAGAATCATCACCGAGAGAGTAAAAGCTTTAACAAAACCTTCCCTCAAAATATTCAAGTCCGAAATATTATAATTTTACTTTAGTAAATATAATGTGGAAACTGGAATAAAGAATGTAACTTGCAGAAAAAAATCCTACTCAAGTGAATCAGTCAAAAAAAATTTACTCCGAAGTCAATAATGTGTGTACAATTACCTTCGCTCTTTCCCAAGAAAAGAACTTGCTCAATGTAATTTTTCCTGGAAAGGGTCTCTTTTTTCCACATTTTATATACATTTTTTGAGAATGAATGCAAAAAGCGAAGAAAAAAACTCTGGACTTACATACTTTCTCCAGAGGAGGGATGAAAATGAACCTTGGAAAAGATGCAAGCTAGAATAAACACGCACACGTACATTTTTTCCACTTATTCATTCGGAATATTTGAAGGTAGACATTATGCAACCTACTTTCTTCTTTTTCCCCCAATAAAAATCTCTTCTGAAAAAAGTCCATTCATACATTTGTCCATATGAATTCGTATCGTATATTCTTGTACGAAGAATTGTGAAAGGGAAGTAACGATTACGCTATGGTCCCAGTCGTTCCTTTCATTCTTTCCTCCGGTTCAGCAAACATTCTCACAGAGGATCACTGATTGCTCCACACTTGTTCCGAAGGGAGAAAGATATGGGCACGTAGGATGCATTATGGGATGCATAAAGTTTGCGGGAATGTTGGCTCGTTGGCAGCATTATGCAGTAAAGAAGAAAATAAGTAAGTAAAAAAAGTGAAGCATATGTGAGGAGTAGGATGGATATAGAGGGAAATATACATTCCTTCTTGCTTTGGCGAATTGGAATACTATTACCCCAAAAGGAAATAAAATATTCTTCCTGTTTTCCTTCCCCTCATCGGAGAAACATTTTCTTGTGGAATTTATGCTCCCCTGTGGATGAGTTGTATGAGGAAATATATATCGTCTCAACCAAAGTGAAAGTAGTTGAAGAAAACGTACACATGAACAAGCTATAGCATCTCGCTCAATAAGAAAATGTTTTTAGTTCACTTTCTCGTTTTTTTTGCTTTCCTCTTTCTGTGCAAGTTGTTTCTCTGAAGAATCCATTAGATAGTTCCCAACGACAGGTTCCATCATGTCAGATTTTTTATAACCCATCACAACCATTTTACTCTCCAGTATTTTCCCATACTGGCTCCAACTCGATGATTATGTTCCTGGAGAGAGAGAAAAAAAGTATTTCCTCTTGTGCAAAATCACAAGAGAAGAAAAATATAGCAACAGCAATTTTATATTCGACTAGACTTGGAGAAAATAGGGAATATTTGGCGGAAGCAAAAGCTATCTTAATGTAACACTTGCGTCTAGCTTTATGAGACCTTTTGTAGTATTTTACATTGTTTCCTCTCTCCATCCTTATTTGTTGCAGTCTTTCATAATTTTCAAATTTTACCCAGTTCCGAAAAAGACTCACAATATAACTTCTTTTCTTTCAATGTGTTACACAATATGTACGCTTGTTCAGTTTCAGTTTATGAATAATCGAGGAAAAAATGCGTGTTGTACCTAAAAGCACACATTAAAATACAAAGCATGAAAATTTTTCTTCCCAGTGGAATATATGGAACAGTGTTACTGATACGTAGTACGACTACAACTTTGACTGATTATAGTAATATGTAGGTCAACACGACTAGTTTCACATTTCGTTTCATAAAACAGCATAAACTCCTATACTTTCAACAGAAACATAGTTCAACTTTTTTCCCCAGTGTGAGAAACTGGGATTTCTGAAGTGAAGTAAAGTAATAGCGGAAGCAACAGTATAAAACTAGCACTCTGCATCATCTCATATTATCACACTTCTTCTCCCAAAAAATAAGCCTTTTGATTACGAGACTGAATTGCATCTTTATTATCCGGCCGTCATCCCAGTGCCGAGGTAATTTGTCATCTTGTGTTGTTGTGCCGTTCGTTGATGATGACGAGGATGGTAAGGATGTCGAGTGTGAAATTCGTGCTCATTTACTGCATCCATTTTTCTCTCATCTTTTTCCTTATGCACATTATTCTAAATACCCCACATCTCTACATTTTCCTGCTGCTTCATCATTTCCATCTTATTATTCATGTTTAATTACTCCGTGTCACAGAGGGAGAGAGAGAGAGAGAGCTAGAATGCAGGGCGCGATAAAAAAAATATTTCGCGAGTAATTGCGTCCTATGCACATATTAGCATAAATACATATATTATTCTTATTTATAGGTATAATGCACACTTTTTATGAAAAATATGAGCGCATTTTATTCTTTGCGAAAATAAATTGGGTGAAATTTGAAAAGAGCTCTGAGAGTCGTGAAGAAGGAGAGGGGAAAGTTTGTTGAGAGGTCTCTTGAGACTTTAAGCTAAAATTGCGAGGAAAAGTATTAAAAAGAAGAAAACTGGAGCTGGAGCGTCATTCGAACGTGTTTTCTACGAAGATGATATGATGAAGATGATGTGATGAGGAGAGAGGAAAATATGAAAGGAATTTTTTTCGCTAGGATGGAAGTGGGAAGTGGGATAATGCAACAAGAAGAAGACTAGGAGCGACCTATTTTTTCTCTACAAAAAAATATGGATAAACAAGAAAAGTAGTTCGTGCATGTGTGCAATGATGAAACCTAGTTGATGATCATTAGAATATGCGGCCGAAGTGCGAAGATGGTGATAACGAGGATGATATGTTCAAGGAGAAATGATGATGAGGAGTAACAAGGTACATCCCTTTTCATATTCCAATTTCTCTGACAAAAAATTTGTCACTTCGATTTTAATGCAGAGAAAGCTCGTCTTCCTCGTCCTTCGGTTCAGTCGTTAATTATGAGTCAAGATAGAAGATACGTCATGTGAGGATCTTCACAAGATTCATATTATTACCAAAGTCATACATTTGAAATGACGTCATTCATGTCAAGTATAAAAGTACTTAAAAGTGCTTCTTGCACTATCCACTTTGGAATAAACGACAACATTTCCGTTGCGAATGACACACCTGTTCAAAACTACCCACGCTCTTGGTGCTCAGACGAATGCACCTTCGTCCTTGAGAAAGTTGATCTGCTTTTCTGGAAATAGAAAATAGGAAATGAAAAAACGAGACTCATGTCAATACCAGCTGAAATATCAAATCATAAAAAATATTGAAGAGTTGTTGACGTTTTCCGTTTCCTTCCAATTAGATTACTTTTAAAAAGCTATTGCGTCAGGTGCAATCTTTGTCAAAAAATATAAATTCAGGTGAAATCCATCTCTGAAGCTTGTAGTATTTTTATAACAAAAATTCGTCTCAATGATCAGTTCAAAGTAGTTCCTTTGAAAAATTAGTAGGTTGACTGGTGTGTTCATCCCATCGGAAAAGTTTTTACAAGGTTTTTGCACAAGAGTTTGACCAGTTTGCCAAGAAAACACAAGTTTTTTTTACAAGGCTATAAACTTAGGTTTAAATTTTATGGACTGCTACCACATACATTGCTTTAGCACCATACTTATCAAAGGTCGGTTGAAGAACAAGCGGACCATTTTACTCGTGTAACAACGTTTATAAAAAAGGGAAGTGCAGTAATGTGTGTAGTGTGATACATAACGACCATAGTTCAACACGTAACACACGTCGTGTCGAGGTTGGTTTTGGTTGTTTGAGTGAGGTGTGGTCTGTTGGTGCTGATCCTGTCGCTTCTCCTCACTCTCACCTCCTTCCATTTGATGACATTAAGAGTTCCCCTTAAGTTGGGGAGAGGGGAGCGGTGAACAAGTACAAGTATATTCCTTTACACATACAATTTTTTGTGTAGTTAAAAGTCGTCTCCTTGTCGTGGTCGTAAGATGATATGTCCTGGTTCGGGTCGCACCAACAACTTTTTTTACTGGTTGCGGTTTTCTGGGGAGAAGCAGAAGAGGAGACCAGGCCAGACTATAAAAAAGCGAAAGGTCTTAATGCACAATGCAGTATCATCATAAGGACAGTCTTATAGCCCATCACCTTTTAAATGCCCAAGAGAAATAAGAATAGTGAAACGAGGTGGTGGTCGAGGTGGAATGGAGGTGAGCTGGAAATAAAAAACAGTTTTTTGTTGTGCCAAAAGGAAAACAGGGGAAGGGGAAAATGAGGGATGGTTCTGGAATCGAGAATTTTTTTTGGGAAAATGTTTAAGGATCAAGGCGAAATGTGTTTTTTTTCGGAAAGAGTATCTAACGTACAAAACAATAGGTCCATGTTGAGCATTCGTGTTATATACAACAACAATTTATAGGCAAATTTTGCCGTTTAACGAACAAGAAGCAATAATAATGAACAACTGTAAAAAGGATTACATTTTCTATATACTTCATGGCTACCTTTGTTTGTGTAAACTGTTTAATTATATAAAACAAGTTGCCTTGTCTTGTCTTTGGCCTTGGATGCAGTTCCTTAATGCAGTACAACTGTCTTCAAGAGAGATTTATTCTTGCTCCATTTTTTATGGCTTGACTCCTCCGCCAATGAACTTTGATGAAGCCTTGTTTTCCTTTCTTTTTAAGCGTTTCCTTTGAGCTCGCGTGCGGATGTGAATTACGTGAAATTACAATTCAAAATTAAATGCATCTCTTTTCGTTGGAGAGATAAACTGGGCTTTATCGTAAACAAAAAAAGGATTCGTATTTGTCGTGTGCAAACGTATACTTTTCTCCCGAAGCATATTTCAAATTTAGGGAAATTTATTGTACCAATTTCGTTGGGGGAAATGACAAGCTTAAAGAATAAAATTACTCGTGTAGCTTCTATCCTTATCCTTTTCTCCCTCTCGCAATTTTTTTTATTTTACACTTTACTCCCAAACTCTGGAGGGGATTTACGTGCTGTAATGAAAATAGATTGTGACTATTTCACCACTCTCTCTCTCTCTCTCCCCCAAGCCCCAGCCCAGATGGAGGAAATGCAGTGAAAATGCACATAAAAAACGCTCCTTCTTCTCGGGTAAAAACGTGAGAGGGAAAGGTGCTCACGATATATCCTCTTATAATCTTAAAGATCTTGTCTCGTAAAGAAAAAGGAATAAAAAAAGAGAAAAATCTTCTCAACTCCAACTCCGCTCCACCATCCAACCTCTCCAACTCCCTCCTGACATTCATTCCCATCTTCTTCATCTATACTCCCCTTAAAAAACTCCACTCCAAAGGGAACGCATTGTTTGCAATGATTGTGTGAATAGGAAAATTTATTCATCCTTGACACACTGCTTCCATTAAGAAAGCCTGAGCTTAATATGGACACCTTGAGAAATAAAATATTTTAACGCAAGTTATCTCTGCGTCATTATTGCTCTCTGCCTATAGTACACTTCTCCGCTCGTCCTCTCAACTTTTTCTCATTGTGCAAAAATATAAGCTTTCATCTACTTCATTCCAAATGTAAATAGTGCATCGGTGTGAAGCAGAGGAAGTACAAGAGGTTTTTTTTTCGTGAGAGGAGGGCGGAACTGGAGCTGGAGAGAATATGCATTAATGCCCAAAAGCTCACAAGTGTATAATGCACTTCTCTTCCCAGAATCATTCTTTTTGAATGGAGAAAGCCAAAGGGATGGAAATGTGTTTGAGTTTTAGGTGAGAACATTTATTCTCTAGTGAAATCAGTGGGAATAAAAGAGAGTCTTGATGATGAGGATGAGAGGGAACATGCACAATTCCTCCTCATCATTCTCAACCTCAATGTAATTTTTTATGGCAAGGCAAAAAACATGTACTTCCTCTGGAAAATGCGATGCAGCTTTTTCTTCCAGGAATCAACATCAATAAGGAAATTGGTGAACAAGTTTCCAAAATAATACGTATACAAATGCTAATGATATATTTTCTCTTGTATATATGTGCTCCCCTTTTTCAACGGTGAAGTGTGCTTGCAATGTGTGCACATGCATATTTCTTTTCCAATTTATTTATTTTCACACAAGTTTGTTTTCAACATTGAAATTGGAGACGAAACTGCAGACTTTTAACTCAAAACTTTTCTGTACGCATATGATTATGGAGAGAGGTGGGTTGGCTGCATCTGCTGTGAAGAAAGGATGAGACACACACAAGTTGACAGACTGTTTCAGCAGGAATTTCCCACGTGGCTGAAACACAGACAGACATTTCCATAATATTCCATTTCACAACATAGTTTCCAGTATTTCATGGGTCTAGATGATATTTTTGAAAGGAAGAGTGGGTGTAGATGTGAATGTGTAACATGTCCCCAGTAAAAAACCTCAACGCAACCTGACAACTGAAAGGACGCATTCCAAACATGAGTCGTGTTGTGGTAGCCTTGACTTGGAGCTCACTATCCAGACTTCACTTTAAATACTTTTTTCAACTTGAACCTCGTCCTCATTTTCACAAAAGTAGAATTCCATTCTTTTTCCACGAGGGAGGAAATGGAAGCGACTTGCGACTTGATATTTTTTTAATACAATTCCCTTGATAATATGAATCCATTTCATTGAGGATGATACCTCGTAGTTGCTCCATCGAAACTATCTCTAGATCCCCAAATCCCAATATTCCATCGGGTTCAAGTATGCAACGCATGTGGTGGTATGTATGTATATGCATATCGCTTCTCCTTTCCGCTCTGATTCCCATCAACGGGAATCGAGGTGATGACGACAAAGGCCATGTAAATAATGATAAATAACCGGAGGAGGAGAGCTCTCTCAAAGTATCAACGAGAATGATATGTTTACATTTGTATCTATCTTCATTTATCCAATTACAATCTACTCAATGTGGCACGTAGCCATAAAACCATGATTGAAATCGTCATCATTCCAGCATTCTCATCAAATGCAGCGAAAGTGAATTATATACGTTGTTGGTGGATTGGATTGATGGTTTGGAGTTGGATGCTGGAGCTGTGGACACCAAACGGAAGTCCGTCAATTAGATCTGGCTGATGGGATAATCTACTTCGAATTGCTGAACTGGACTGGACTTGACGGCATCTGTGCGTAAGCTTCTC
>JAQFZW010002323.1:0-18158 GCA_034687055.1 Heteromurus nitidus | reverse complement strand
GGGTAAGGAAATGCATCTCATACTCTGTATTATAGGCAACCTTCCTTTGGTTGCCATATACAGGGACCTTCACGTGTACTTCGTTCTCCTGAGGCAAGTATTCAAAAAGTACTAGCTATATAAATATGCGTGCATGCTATACTAATTTTTGTATTTATATTCAGGTATATATAGAACAATCGTAAAAAGCAGGCTTGAATCTGACTGAATACTTCGCTGTGATCGTGAGATGTACTTGGAGAAGAGTATGGTCTATATATGACAGAGTTATCATTGTAAAGTCAAAACGTGAAAACTGTAAAGACGTTTGCGTACGAATGTGTATTTGTATTTGTATGTAAGTGGTGTGCATCTGAAATGCATATTCGGAGAACATGATATATCCCAATCCTTTCCCTTTCTTAATTCATTTAAGATTCGGAACTTTGGAACGCAGTTTTGTACGAACATGGTGTGTTGTTTTAATTTGTAGATTTACACTCAGAAAGTATGTTTCTTTTCCTTTGTCCGAAGTCATGCATGCATGCTTTTTCGTTAGTCGTGCACCATGAATGAGAATGAATATATTTATTTTTAGCGATGCAATAAGCGATAGTATAGTGCAGAATTTGAAGCAATTGGGAGAGTAGTGACTTGATGATGAGAACTATAAAGAATCGTATACTTTTATAATATGTATTTCGTGTACTGCAACATTTATTATACGCTTATTTTTTGATTAAGCATTTTCAACTGGCTATAATAATTTATTAAAACATGTACAGTTACATAATAAATATACACAAAAATAAATGATAAATAAGCAATACCCTAATGAAGAACACATCTATAAAAACAATTGTGGAGTATACATGAAAACTCATGAACTGAAGATTACAGTTTGCCTGCCTGTCGGAACCGTTCCTGATAAGGGCACGGATTAGATTCGAGTGCGAAAGGAATCAACTTGGTGATCTACTCGTACCGCATCAATGGTCTTTGACCGGCTAAACATAATTTTTTCCGAATGATGAGCTCACATATTTTCTGGAATAGGTACGAAGGTTCTCTTCTCACTCGTCGCCAGCTCACAACTTCAAAGGACTTCACATGTTGTTCCGTAGTTAACAGACTTATGAACTAAATATGTTGACCCCTAGAGCTAAATGTTCCTCAAGTGGGATGGGTTGGCTTGTGGAGGAGTTCCGCGTACTGTTGTGAAATGTTATGCACGTCATTATGGATGTACTTACTTATCTAAAGCTTCTTTGATGATATGCATATGACAGATTTTTAATTTAAAATAACAATACTATGTTGGTAAGCCACACATCTATTGTTTTCAAACATTATCTCATGGGTTGTCAAATAATGTTCAACTTAAGTATTTTTTGAAGTCATTTTGACATCTCTCTCACGGAGACATTATATCTCTTGACGTTTTTAAGCAAATATTTTTTCAGCGTTAGCGAGTTGTCCTGGGATATTTGTGCAATAAAAATAAACGTGACAGCATGGCAGAAAGTTGAACGTTATATTTTTTGCATAGCGTCTGTTCGCCAATTCCAAGTAACGGACACAAAGCCAAAGCAAGATTCGCTCCACATAATACCATGCATTATGCAAGGAAGCGACATTAGCTACAACATTCCACTGATTTGATTAATTTGCTAAACTGTAAAATATGTATTTTAAGTAAGTAGTTAAACAGGCAGACCTTTAAGAGCCATTTTAACCTTAATTTAATAATAATTTGAAATCTTTCATATTACATTATTGCATATCTCTACTATTTAAGCGGATTTGAAAACTGAAAATAATGGAAATAGGTCCATGTATGGTATAGCCATGTGGATTTATGTATTTGTTAATTTGTTTAATACTAAATATAGTTAATTTTAGGCATCGTTCTAATGATAGAAACCGTTATTTGCTACGGCTTTGATGTCTTGTGACCAGAAGACCACATGTATTATCTTAGAAATGCACGTAATCCGTTATCACCGACTTCTAAAACTGTGACGGAATTCCGATGCAAAGCACCGTCTGCGGGCCTCATGTTGCTTGGTAGAAGAAAGGCATTCAATGGCTTTTGGTATGGCTGCTTGCAGGTCCATGGAATTTCGCTAGAAGGCCTTGTCGTCAATGCCAATAGTTTCGGAGGACTGCGTTTCAGTGGAATTTGACTTGAATGTCTGACTATGGATTGTCTTCGACCTGAATGTCCGGCAGTGGGTTGTGTTTGATCTGGTTGCCTGACAGTCGATGACATTTTTGGTGTAGGCTTCACTGTCGATGACCGATGACCTGTAGGCTTCACTGTCGATGACCGATGACCTGTAGGCTTCACTGTCGATGACCGATGACCTGTAGGCTTCACTGTAGATGACCTATGACCTGTAGGCTTCACTGTCAACGACCTATGGCCTGTAGGCTTTTCTGTCGATGACATTTTTGGTGTAGGCTTCACTGTCGATGACCGATGACCTGTAGGCTTTACTGTCAACGACCTATGACCTGTAGGCTTTTCTGTCGACGACATATTGCCTGGAGGCCCAGCTGCCGATGCCCTTCGATATGTAGGTTTGACAGCTGACGATATTTGACCTGAAGATGTTGGTGTTGACGACTTCCTATTTGGAAGACCGATAGTGTTTATACTTTCACTTGGAGACAAGACTGTCGATACCTTTTTTGGGTGCCTGGTAGTGGATAACCTATGACCTGTAGACCTGGATGTCGATGGTTTTGGACATTGTTTTTGGACTGGGTCGGCAGTTAATTGCCATTGACCTGGATTACCTGCGGACGATGATCTAATGTCTAGAGCCCGGGCATTGTTGAATTCATTTGCATATTTATCTAACAATAATGTGGAATGCTGATTGACAGGTGTCCAATGCAGTGACGAAAAGGGAAATTTTTTCGAACTTTTTGTTTGGATTGGAGAATTTCCACAATCATTTACAGGATTATCGAAATCCTGGATTGTCCAGGCTGGACCAATATCATCATCCTCGGGATCCTCACTAGCCAATTTATTTCTTTGTTCCCACATTCGGCGCTGATTAAACTCATTGTACGACAGGACGGTAGCTCTGGTCTGATCAGGCTTCGAGTCACTAGTTTCCTTCTCATCGAATTTCTTCAATCGGAGACACCTTCCAATAAACTGGTCGAACAATATTTGGGATGTTACATTCCGCAAAATCACGCAAAGACTCACGTTGGAGTTATCATAACCTTCCAAAAGAAGCCCACAAGTTATAGCAACCGTATATTTTCCTCTGTTGAAATCGGCGACGTCCTTTTCTTTGCTTTCTTGAAAAAAAATTGCAACAGCAAAATCTCGTTTGGAGTGGTTCAAAAATTCGGCATTTTCTCGTGCTTCTTCCTTTGTGCGGACAAGAATCATTGCTTGATGTCTCATACGTGGCTCAGTTTTTTGGTGCTCATTAAGAATGTTCTTAATGTGGGAGTAAAGGTCCTCCCTGTCTTCCTTTTCTCTGAAATCAGAGCGTCGGATCGTTTTTCCTGAAAAAAAAACAAGTTGTTTTTAAAGATCAATTTTTGCAGAGATTTTCGGAAACTAATTTCATGAACTAAAAATACCTTCGATTTCTTCGAGTTTCACAACGTATGCGATTCGCTGGGAGGGCACAATTGGCACACAGTCCTTCCCCCGATACCGATACGGAGTAGCTGTTAAAAATATAATTCTCCTTTCGATAGACATTTCTGCCTTGAATGCATCCACAATTTTTAGCCAGGTTTCAGCAGGATAGTGATGAGCCTCATCCACAATTAAAGTATCAAATTGAGCAAAAAATACAGTTGCATCGTGCACAACTTCCTTGTCTCCACATACTAAGCTCGCCTTGCTCCTCCCTCCAAACTTCTGCGCGTTCACGATCACCACATTGTTGAGCTGTCCCTTGTTTGATATTGTTTTCGACGACTCAATTAAACTCACATTTTCCAGGAACCCTCTCAACTTCGCTTCAGAAGTGCATATTTTGGAGACTTCGAAAAAGTGCTTGTGTTTCGGCCGGTAGTGACCGAAGGCAGCAGCAAGTTGGTTACTTATCACACCGGAGGGGGTCAACACGAGAACCTTTTTCGACTGTAGGATGTAGGGCAAGAGGACAATCATTCCTGATTTTCCCGAGCCCGTTGGAGCCACTATTAATGCAGGAGATGACGACCATTCGTTCGTGGTTGTGTCTTTGAGTAACATTTTTCTCGTCTCCAACACAGCATTGATTTGGTAAGGATGAATCCTCTGATCCTCTGGACGTGTTAAAAGGTCTTGAATGCACACTCGCAGTGCGTCACCTCGAAGCTGGAATTTGGAGGGGATTTCTTCCACTTCCGTAAAGCAGGACAAATCTTTGTTGGCACTCATGTTTGCGCCTTAAAATACAATGTATTTTCCGCACAAGGTTTTGACAGGGGCAATAATTTTATTGGAGCTCAAATGAAATATGCGGAACGAAGATATAGGGAATCTGATGATGGAAAGAAGCTTTATATATGCCTTAAATTCCTATCGAACCGACGAAGATAAACTTCCTATGCAAACAAGCAAAACATGGTATTGGCGAAACGTGATGAAACGTTTAATGTTCACATCCACCTGAGTTAACGCCCTTGTTGCAATGAGGATAACTGTGTTGGGTGTCGTGTCCTCGTGTCCATTAATTTTTTGATGGTAGTATATTATGTGCCTGGGTTTCGTTGTATGACATCTCCACCAATTTTTAGTGGCATGTATTTCGCTGGCTTTGATATGATATAAGCATGGCATAATAGCATGGACAGTTATAAGTTACAATGTTATATAAAAAGATAGCTAAAACAGGGGGTTTGGCGATTGCTCATTCGTGAACTTCATTGAGCTTGACTTCATTGATCCAATTGTGAATTTTCAAATACAAAAAGTAAGTGAATCCAGCTCATAACCGATAAGATAAACGGGAATTTGTGGGACAAGGATTTATCTTGAAACTACGGCTCACAGGTAACAGGCGTATGAAAACTTGGTTCTACTTTGATTTTTATCGGGTATCACGCTTTGCTTGGATATTCCACGTCTTGGAACCGCATTCCTCTAATATAAATTCATTCATATTTTCCAAAAAGCCTTTGCGATAAGTGAAGACAATGAACTATGTTACACCGAATTCATCACAGTGAATACACATTCCCACTGCTGCGTTTGGGATGTGATGATAAACAAGCTTAAAGTTTACCCATCGAATTCGGGATTAGAACTTCTTCAGTATCTTGACATTCACTCGCATAATCGTCATTCTTAGCTTATTTCGAACATCTGCATTAGCAGTAGGTACCTGTTTCTAAACGGAATGCAGACTTAAGAATTTTCAGATAGCGGTTAACGTTCTTGAACCAAATAACAATATACGCGCACCTTGTCATGAGACTACCTATTCTAACCTAACTATAAGGTAAGAGAGATTCAGGTTTACCCAAAAAGACATACATACGAATGACCAAAGCTCATACAAATACAACCACGCAAATATTGAACTCGAATATAAATAACGACAATATTTATCCACTAATCCACTACATCCTGTAAACATCAGTTTTTCCTCAACAAATATTTCGTCTTCGGACTTCGTAATCTTCTATGACAGAATCAAATTCAACCGTTAGTACTTTTACATATTTGTCTGAAAGTAATAACAAGCACAAAGAAAATGATCGGTTCTCCCTGCGTCGAGGCAAAAAATCCAAAACATGGACCCACCCAAACAAACGGAAATTCAATCCATGTCCGTTGGAAGTTGGAGCAATACATACCTTCATAACTGCCACATTTAAAAATATTTATGACGCTTTTCTAGAGAAATTTTGTTGTAATTTGGGATTGAAGTCCAAATTCTCCAAACAGTTCACTTCTTTGAAGTGGTAAGAAACTCGAAAAAGAATATGAAAAACTGAATACAATTAGGCTGTAATTAGATGTCCTGTCATCACCTCACATCTATTTCAAAAGTGGGCATGCTCACGATGCTCAGTCGGACAGATAGTACGAAATTCACTTTCAGTTGATTAGAGAAAATTGCACTGATAAATTACTGGATCCATACTTTATTCTGAAATCCAGATTGTTCCCGAACACAAAAATTACGCTCGGTTCAACACCAAGGTCAGGAAATACGTAATCGTATGTTATAGCTAATTGGCATAATATGTCAAATGTTTGCATTAGCTTGCGGGTTATATCTATTTTGTTTTAGCGAGATAACAGAAATTTACTGGGGCGTGGTGAGGCTATGTTGGTTCCGGAATGAATACGTGCTCTATAATAAATCAATATAATATAATACATTTGGTGCAGAGTGCAATTAATTGCATATCTAAATCGTAAGTAATGAATCAGATGCCAAAATTCAAGTCATCCACGCATCCTCATCAGTTATCAGTGTCAGCAAGTCAGTAACATTTTACCGGTAGAGTAATAATTATATACGTTTATTAACTGTCCCATTCGCACACCCGAAAAAATGAAACCATCATCGTGTGACCTTCGTCATCATCGCGTGAGTTCCTTGTCGCTGGTGACCCCTCCTGCCCCAACACCTCTAACGATTACCTCTTCCCCAGAAACCCAATCCTCCTCCATCTTAGATATCTACGGTCCAGTGATCGCCTGGATGCGGTTTCTGGGCAGCAGCACTTTCATTCTCGTCTCCAGAGTAGAGGAGAATCACAGCGAAGTCGACATCATGCAGCCTCCACGACCATCCCGAATGATGACCTTCACAACGTCCCTGACCTCGAACCTGGTGTACTACGTGACGAAGCTCTACTCCGTCCTCCACATGGGCTTCTTCGTCATCCGGTTCGTGAACATGACGTCGTGCACCGAGGACAAGTGCAGGGGACGAGGTGTGCTTCTGCTCGCCATCAGCTGCTACATCTGGGGACTCGGAATCCTCAACGGGATCTTGGCAGTGATGCACTTCAAACGTGGTCAAGTTGCCAATTTCTTTAATAAACTCAATGCGCTGGACATACTTATTTTTGGAGAAGGTTTTAAATATAAATTCTTAAACTATTCTAGTTTTTTACGATAGAATTAAACCACTTTAAAACAATGCGCTTGTGACAAATATTTTTCCTAAGACTCCGACCACCGGGCATCCTTCATGAAAGGTCACTCACGAGTCTACACCCGTGTCAAATACTACATCCCAGGCATGATCATCATCTCGATGCTACTGATCGGTGTGAACCACGCGAATCACCCCTACTTCCTAGCGCACCTCACCTCGCTAATGATCTCGAGCGCGGACGACTTTTTTGCAGACCTGAGCACGACCTTGGTGACGATCCTCTCCTTCCTCCTCGAGTTCCTGCTCGTCCTCTACTTCTACCTGGGACTCTACCAGTTCCTCTTCGTCGCCGTGACGGTGGCACGCTCCTTCAACTGGTGTCTGGACTATATCAACTCCACCTCGGTTGCACTTCTCGACGAAACGAAATCAGCAGAGTGGAAGGTGACTCAAGTTGACAAAGCAGTTAAATCATTCGAGCACATTAGATCCCTGATGAGCGAGTACAATGCAATGTTCAGCTCGCTAACGCTGTTCGTCAAGGGGGCCCTCATCGCCAAGACGGCAATCATGATCTACATCCCACTCCAAAGGGTCACCGTCCTCCCGTTCACAAGTCTCATGATTTTCGTCGCCGTTACCATTCACTACGCCTTCCAGCTGACGATGCTCCTTCCCGAGATGGGCAACGTGTTTAAGGCGTCGGGGGCGTTTAGGACACATTGGCTAAGGTGCTTGAGGGGAATGACGGGGCAAGTCGGCACTGATGCTGCTTTCGAACTGAAGCTTGCGATCGAGACATGTGCCCCTTTCGGGTTTGAGTGTGGTGGATGCTATGTCGTCAGACCGAAGACTATTCTTACGTTCTTCTCGATTGTCACCAGTTATCTTATCGTTATGTTGCAGCTACAGATTTAGAATGATTACCGGAATCAGGTCTAAATTTTATGTGAATTTCATGGTAACAACAATAAAAATAATTTGCAAATAAACTCGTGAAAAGGCTTTCATATAAACTATTTATCCAAAGGTATTTCGAGTTTTATTTTGCTGAAGGATAAGATATATTTTTGTCCAAATAAAAGTTTGTGCATTTCATTGAGAATTTGTAAAGACACAATAATTCGTAAAGGAAGGAAGATGGACGACTTCCGAATCGTGTTCGACAAGCAGTCAAAAGTATTCAGCCCTGGAGATAAGATAACAGGGCAAGTAATTATCGGAACCATCGATGATTTTTCTTTTGAAGGTGGGCCAATTTTCATTAATTATTTTATTCATTTAAAAATCAATTAATTTTGAAACTCAAAGCTACAAGTTTCGTGCACAAAGGTCTCGACTTGAAATTCCTTGGCGGTGCTACAATCTTCTCGACAATCAAGCACAACAAGAACTATGACGGTAGTGAGGTGTACTTTGATGACATGCTCGTCCTCTCCGGCCCTGATATCCTTGTTCCCGGTGAGCGGTCGTTCACTTTTAAATACAAACTGCCAAACAGACCCCTACCCCGAGCTCTGGAAGGAATCCACGGGAAGATCCTTTACGAAGTGGAAGCTGTCCTCAAAAGGTCAACCCTGCTCAAGCACAACGTTCACGTCAAAGAGCACATCAGAATCATCACAACTGTTGACCTCAATCACTTTCCAGACGCTGGTGAGGTGGGCGAGGCAACGGTCACTTGGTCGATGCCGGTGTGCTGGTGCTGCTTCTGCTGCTCCGGGAAAAACCGGGATGTGACTTTGACAGTGATGACGCCTTTCAAGGGCTCCTGTCCAGGGCGAATGATCCCGTTCAAGGTTCTCGTCGAGAACAGGAACAGTTCGGATTTGAAGGATGTGCGAGCCGACCTCATTCAGAAATGGGTGTTTTGGTGCTCAGCAAACACGAGGAGGATGCACGTCACGGTCAATTCTGTTTCCAGGAATGCGGATGTGCAGGGGAAGAGTGATGTGGTGTGGAGGGACTCGATCCGTGTGCCGCCTGATCTATTCCAGCCAACTCAGGGAGAAGACATGTCCAAAATCATAAATGTCACTTATGCTCTCCGGGTAGACATTACTCACTTCCATCTAAATCTAATATGTTCTAAATGCATTGTCGAATATTAAACGGTTTTTACATATTTTTTGTTTTTCTCAAGATCACCCCTGTGACTGGACGGTGCAGCGCCATGGGCTCGTACTGGTGTGAGATCCCGATCTACGTCGGAGACGTGCCGCTGCCGAGGGTTAGCTCGATGTCGACAGCGATCAAGTCGCAGCCGGAAGTTGGAGCCTCTGAGGATGATATTGCTGCTAGCCGGGGAGGTTCTGGAGAGCATATTTAGCATAAATGGTTTTATGATATTTCGTGTTTTTGCTTCTATAATCTATGTTTTTATTAAACAAAATCAAAACACCAATTTGTTTCAGAGTTGTTATTTATTAGCATGATGCATATATGGTATAAGCAATTCAGTACGTTACACAACTTGCACAAAAACCAATCATATTCCACCTTTATCGTCCATAGTTTTAGCGAGAAATTCGAGGAGGAGTTCAGATATGTTGTATTTTCGAAGAGCGGTTTTTTGTATTTAGTTTTTTGAGTCAATTATTTAGTCTTGTTGAAGTAAATCACAGATCTCAATTCGCCTGTGAAAGTACCTGGTACAAATCTTTGTGAATATCACACCACATCTTATCGTAATTCACAATATACAAGCTTTGAGATTTCCCTGCAAATTTTTATATTGCTAAAATGTTGATATTTGAATTCTGGACAGGTTACGATAGAATCCCAATTGCATCTCCTGAAATGAAATAAAGTTACAAGGTGAGAAGAGAGGAAATCCTATATTCCTTTGCTAATTAATCACTGGAATTATAACAAATATGGGATATGTCCGTGCGAATAAAGGGAGTTTCAACTTGTTTTTAATTTAATTGTGTTTAGTTTGTAGTTTAGTTGTGTAAACAATTTAACCTGTATGGCATGCTAAGCTTGATATTTTCGCATTATTTGCAAAACAAAAAATTTCACAACGTTCATGCCACTGCTATGCAATTTTATAATGGAGGCACGCCTACCAGTGCTCCGCACTTTTACTCTGTTATGCTAGCAAATAAAGGCAAAAAGTGTGCATATAAAAGGAAGACGAAGAAAAATTGGCATTCATCATTGGACCAAGAAGCCATTTTCCACTAACCAGTTAAAATAGTTATTCAAAGCGACACGTTTTGCTAACATTTTCCACAATATGACATTCGATAGCTGTTTTGAAGGTCGAAAGGTGCTTGTAACTGGAGCTGGAAGAGGTGATTTTAAAAAGAGTTCGAATAATTTTTCAAACTATAAATTTTCACTCTGATAAACAAGATTTATAATGAGTACTTATAAGGAATTGGACGAGCATTGGTGTCTGCATTGCATTCCCGAGGAGCCAAGGTATACGCCTTATCAAGGACCTCGGAGAAACTAAAGTCGCTAAAAGAAGAGCTGCCCAACATCATTCCAGTTTGCGTTGACTTGGCCAACTGGGAAGCTACTCGAATCGCTCTGGAACCACTGGAGAGAATGGATTGCGTAATTAACAATGCTGCAGTTGGAAAAACCTGCGAATTTATGAGTATAACACCGAAACTGTTTGATTGGATGACGGCCATCAATCTTAAATCGGTGATAAATGTGAGTCAGGTCACTGCTGCGAAAATGATTGCAGAAGGAAAACCGGGGACAATTGTCAACATGTCCTCAGTTGTACGTAAGATTTCGCTCATGAATTAAGAAAAGTTAAAACTTAAATTTAGTATTTTGTAGCATTTTTTTTTGTTTGAATTGTGTCTAGGCTGGTAAACATGCTATTCCCAACAATGGCACATATGGAAGCTTAAAAGCAGCTTTGGAGATGTTGTCACAAGTGATGGCGATTGAGCTCGGTCCTCACAAAATTACAGTCAACAATGTCAACCCTGGCTTGGTGAATACTCCAATGTTTCAAAATTTGATTCCCGAGGCCATGAAACAATGTGAGAAGTACTTTTCGGAGCGGATCCCAACAGGGGAAATCGTGAATCCAATGGACGATGTTGTCAACGCTGTCCTCTTCTTTGCTTCCGGGATCACTTCAAATGTGACCGGCGTCAGCTTGCCTGTTGATGGTGGATTTCTCGTTGCTTAATAAAAGTTGGAAAAATTAAATGAATTTTTTTTGTACATCTTTGCTTATGTTATTATAAAATGTACTTCTCTAAAGAATTGCTGCTCCAGCATTGGCAATTAAATTGATAGCAATTCTCTATTCTACATAATATGCTCATCTCGTTCCATTCGTTTCCTTTGTTTCTTGTTCCTACAACAGTTTAGCAAAATTCACCACAAAAACCTCAGGTATGATTCTGTCCAGGGTATCATTTAGGAATTTATTACAAAACCGGTGGAGTAAGAATTAATCTAGTTTTAAAGTTGGAAAAAGCGGTTTCCGTGCGAATATAGGAAGTTCCAACTTGTTTAATGTGGTAAGTGTGTTATGTATATATAAACAGTATGAGAATGCTTTAATAGCTTAATTGTTATCCTATTTTCACACGGTATACCAGGATCATATATAATTGTTGTTATTATTGAATTTCATACAAGGAACTCGTCAACCAAAACCAGGTGTGTTTTACCAAAAAAAATATTTTATTTTTGACCAATACAAAACTCAAAAGCACATATTTGACCTTGGGGATTGACTGAAAATGTACGTGCGAGTATAGAAACAATCCTTCAAATAAGTCAAATCGCCATTTCTTTACTGGACGCTAAAAGTAGCACAACTTAAAATTTTGAGGATTTGCAATATTAAACCTTTTTCAACAATGGCATTCGATGGCTGTTTTGAAGGTCGAAAGGTGCTCTTAACTGGCGCAGGAAAGGGTAAATTTTAATCTCACAAATCGAATGTAAATCGGTCATTTTTACCATTTTAGTTCGTATTTCAAGGAATTGGACGAGCATTAGCTATAAAGCATATATTGCATTCTCGAGGGACAAAAGTATACGCCTTATCGAGGACCTTGAGCGATCTCCAGTCGCTGAAACAAGAGCTGCCCAACATCATTCCAATTTGTGTGTATTTGACAGACTGGGATGCTACTCGAACCGTTCTTGAGCCACTGGAGAGAATGGATTGTGTGATAAACAATGCTGGAATTGCAGAGCATTACGCATTTATGCAGATAACCCCGAATCTCTTCGATCGGACGACGGACATCAATCTTAAATCGGTGATTAATGTGAGCCAGCTCACTGCTGCGAAGATGATTGCGGAAGGAATGCCGGGGACAATTGTCAACATATCCTCGATCGTAAGAACTTTTCGATCCGCTTTTGTCAGTGTTTCAGATTTTTTATTTGATAAAAAAATCATTAATATTTTGGTATTTTATAAAAAGGCTGCTAAGCAAGCTCTGCCAAACCATGGGATATACGGAAGTTTAAAAGCAGCCTGGAAATGTTGTCACAAATAATGGCGCTTGAGCTCGGTCCGCACAAAATTACCGTCAACAATGTTAACCCAGGGATGGTGGGCACACTGCTGTTACAGAAATGTATGCCCCAACTTGAAAAGAAGAGTGAGGAGTCATTTATCGACAGAACTCCAACGAGGAAGGTTATGAACCCGATGGAAGATGTTGTCAACGCTGTGCTTTTCTTTGCCTTTGGAATCACTTCGAATGTGACTGGTGTCAGCTTGCCTGTTGATGGGGGATTTCTCATTGCTTGATATGTTATCCACAATGTTTAATTCACATTGTAAATTGCATGTAGTATACGCAGGGACATATACGGGCATATGGGGTGAAATTGTGAAATGTCTGAGAATATATGACGGAGTTGGTCAGTTTCCTAATTAAGATTAGCATATCGACACAGGAATGTAATAAAATAAACATACAGAGGAAATAATAAAATATACTTGATTCTGCAATTTCAACTGTTGAAGTTGAAAATTGTTTATTTATGTTCCCAGCAGCAGTCAGAGATATTCCCAAGAAAAACTTTCATAATACATCATGCTGACCTATATAGTTTGCATAAAAATTTATGATTTTCCCAGGTCAAGATAATATCACAAAACTGAAGTGCGTATATAGGTTGCTTTGCGTATGTATGTTATGCAAAAGATACTTAAAATTTCATCTTATACGAGGTTTCGATAAACCTGGTTTTGGCTTATTATCATTTTCCAAGACCTGTTTACTAAAATGAAAGCATCGTGCATGATCTGTTGAGCTATCCATGTGAGTGTGACAGTGCTGGCTACTGATTTGCCCTTGATTTCCATTGACAAACGAACTGGGCAAGAGCATTGTAAAGCATAATATTCTATGAAATACAGAACTGTTATCAATTTTTCACAAAAATACGTATAATAAAGTCACTGTGAAGTGAAGCACATTCACGTTGGAACAATTTTCAGAGCCAATCAATTATAAGAGCGGACTAGGACCACATTTTATCGATCCTCTGCAATTGCCAATACGGATTATGCACTTTATGCGGATGATTTCGGGTAATAATACAATGGATAATTTTCAAAATGACAAGAAAATGATTTATTAAACTGTTGTACATTACAAAAACTGGCCAGCACACAAGACTCAAAGTGTGCTGCCGAACTTGACGTAAAGAATGAAACTTGGAACTGCCCAAAAGTTTTCGGACACAAAAGCTATTTACTTAAAAGTACTTGCATGTTCTCACATAATTTAACTGCTCAGTGGGCACGTCCGAATAATCCTTTTCACAGCCACTTATCGAGCTGATTTTATCGCCGAAATCGTACCTATGCAGGTCCTCGTTGAAGTTGGAGGAGGGCTGATTGATTTCGAGCACCGAACCTTTACAATTTGTATGCTCGTACAGGCGAAGACAGTTCCCCTTCAAGAATTTCACTGATGAAATTTCGTCATTGGCGAAGTTTGGCAGATTTGTGCATCCCGTTATCGTGTCGTTGTACTCAATTAGCAGATTCTGGTTAATATGGTCCTCGTAAAGTCTGTAAATGGGAAGAATGCTATCGTTCGGTGAGCCAGAAGGCACTTCATCGCAACCGCGAACGGAGCTGGCCTTATCGCTGAAGTTGTGTCTGCGCAGATCCTTGTGATACAAGGAAGTTCCGTCCAGTTTGAGCATTTCCCCTTCGCAATTCGTGTCGTCGAACAGATAGATACAATTCCCGAAGGTGTCAATGGAGCGAACGTCGTTATCTGCTGATTTTGGCAGATTTAGGCATTCCCTGACATCCGTGAACTGAACCAGATAATTACTGTAGTTAGTTTGGCTGTATAGTTTATATAAAGGAGTCGCAGATCTGTCCGCCGTCTGAGTTTGCACGGGTGGTTCCCATGAGCAGAGGTGGTAGGACGAGACCTCATCATAAACAAAAGAAGGAGGGAGGCCGGCAGGTGCGACTAGGGGACGACCGGTACAAAATTGTTCGGAGTAAAGTTTGACACACTGCCCTCCACTGGTTGCATCTGACTCTCTCGAACCGTCTTCACTGTGGGGCACGATGACGCAACCCTCTTTGACGGTGTTGTCAGTCACAAAGTAGGACCCTGTGAGAATTTGGTTAGCAAAATTACTACAGATATTTTGTAAATTAAGATGGCTTATTTATATTTTTTAAATTTGGTGTGCTTGTACCATTAGAGTAGTAAAATTTCGCTGGCTCTTGTACTGATCCATTGCTGGGACTTACTAGCAAAGTCAACAAAAAAGTAAAACAAAATGTGGCGAGGGGAAATGTCTGCTCCATTGTCTTAAATCCTAGCAAGTTTTGATTTGACAAATAATAAATTTGGTTTCGGAGAGAATATTGATGTGAAGGAGAAGAATACACTCAGAATGACACGCTATCTTCAAAGGGAGTGATTTTATACCAATTTTCTTGACTGTGGTTGAAGTGATCACTGAAGACTAAAAAGGCACCTTGTTAGTCTCCCTGAATAAATTTCATATATATTCCGTTGAATTGTTCATGATAATTTCATATACTTACATATCTGGTCCGTGGTCTTCATAAATACAGGGACACTGGGGACAAAAAAATTGTGCCACTTTAAATCTGACGATCACGGTGATGATAGTCAGATCACCTTTTACGTAGTAGTAAGCCATAGGCACAAAAGACATATATTACGACGAAAGGAGAGGTTGAAATACAAAGAAGATTTAGTTGGATAAACAGGTAATCTCAAGCTGAAAACAGCTCATTGCGTGAATTGATATATGCTATTTATATTTTGTTCAGCTTTGTTTGACGGTATTCCTGAGCACATTGTTGTGAACACCGAGGATGAGTGGGTCGTAAACTAGATATAAACCTGTACCTCTTTCCAAGTAAAGAGTGCCTAAAAGAGTATTGACTCTTCTTATTCTTCAGTAATTGAATTAAAGAAGCATATTTTTTAATGGCCGTGTCGGTTTAGTTTAGAAATCTAAAATGAAAACTGTGTACATATTACAGTTCAAAAGCTAACTGCATATCGATGGATGAATTCAGACTATGACAGACATAATTAAATGTAGACTTGATTTTTTAAAATTTATCTGCGAGAACCTCAATAATGTGGAGAAATGTTTCGGCCCCGAAGCGGCCTCTCCTGTATTTTAATGTGGGTTCATTATGCGTCTCGATTGTCTGTGTTCTTGAATACGGTTTCGTAGAGCTGTGGACTCGCATGGAGACAAACATTAAACTTGTAAAATCATCGATGATAAATTGTAATCCCATAAATTTCCCTACACGGTACACATGTGAATATATTATTTCCTTCCAAATCAGAAACATCTTTCGCCCCAAACAAATTCATTCCACATTCGAGACTGGAAAACGTTGAGTTGTGGTGGCATACTTGGATTATATTTCGAACGCAATTTGCAAATTATTAAATTCATTTAACAGTCAACAGTCAATGTGAGCACTACCTTCGAATCTGACCTCGGGGGGCCTCCACAATTGGGACAACAACGTATAAAGTCAAAGTGGGAAGTGCCAAAAGCAGCGGTAATCAGTTTTACTTTATGTCCTTGTAGCTTTTTCCAAATGCAAAAATAAATACCAACAACCAATCCAACCCCAACGATAAACTAATGTATGTTAATGTTCGTCAATGTAGTCTGACATCTGAGTGTTTCTGACCATCTGACCCTAACTCAAAATTACAAATTATACCATTCACAATTCAAATTAGTCAACTTGACTCCAACAACAATGTCAAGTATCTACAAAGTATGAAACGGAGCATATCGAATGATTGTCATCCACCAGTCACCAATGATTTAATTTCATTCAGCAATATTGAATATTGGTCGTCGCCAGTTGCAAGTCGGGTTCAAGGTTTGAAGTCAATTCGACTGGAAGGTTGAAGGAATGAGGAATAAAATCAATATATGCATTTTAAACAACTTGTTAAACTTTTAATTAAATATATTTAATGTAGTAATTTTCTTTCATCTTTGCCAAATAATCAGTATGTATTAAATCCCGAACGATTAATAATGATGTAATCAAATAGAAACCCTTAAAATATCAGTCTGCTCGTCATGATTCCAGATTGTAGTACAAATTAAAAATAAAATTCAAAGAAGTGCTAGTACGAGCCTAAATGTTCGAATATGAAAATATTTTTGTGGAAGACATCTCATTTTCGGATCTGCAATTTTAATGCGTGTATGAATTGGGAGACTTCATATCTAATTTCTGTCCCTCGTAGCTCTTCCCATTCCCTTAAGGAAGACTGCTTCTTCGGGGTCCTGATGTTGGATGGAGGAGAACCTGCCACCCACAGCCAGATTTGGGAGGAAGATGTGAGATGATAATCTCACCTTTCATATTGGAAAATATTTCATAGTAATTTTTTGTTCTTTTTATGCAAGAAAAGTGGGGAAAATTCATGATTATTATGCAGTGTTCAATTCTCCTGTTTCAAATTTTGAGTTCAGGATTTTAAGTGATTACAGGTATTTTGCTAAATCCTTCGTGAAACTAGATGTTTTCACAATGACACGAAAATAATTTATTAAACTGTTGTATAATACAATAAATACAGAGCTGCAATGTGCATCCCTTCAGCACAAATGTAGACGAATTAATGATACAAACACAAAGACTCAAAGTGTGCTGCCGAACTGGGCGTAAATAATGAAACACGTGGAACTGCTCAAATGTTCTCTGGCACAAAAATCTATACTTGAAAGTACTTACATGTTTTGACATAATTTAACCGCTCAATGGGAACATTTGGCTCAGAATAATCCTCTCCACAGCCACTTATCGAGCTGATTTTATCGCTGAAATCGTACCATCCCAGATCCTCGTTGAAGTTGGAGGAGGGCTGATTGATTTCGAGCACCGAGCCGTTACAATTTCCATGCTCGTATACGCGAAGACAGTTCCCCTTCAAGACTTTCACTGAGGAGATTTCGTCATTGGCGAAGTCTGGCAGATTTGTGCATCCCCTTATCGTGCTGTTGTACTCCATTAGAAGATCCTGGCTCATGCTGTCCTCGTAAAATCTGTAAATGGGAAGAGTGCTATCGTTCGGGGAGCTAGTAGGCCGCCCTTCATCACAACCACGAATGGAGGTCGCCTTATCGCTGAAGTTGTGTTTGCCCAGATCCGAGTTATACAAGGAAGTTCCGTCCAGTTTGAGCATTTCTCCTTCGCAATTCCTTTCGTCGAACAGATAGATACAATTTCCGTAGGGGTCAATGGATTGAACGTCGTTATTTGCGGATTTTGGAAGATTTTGGCATTCCCCGACATCCCTAAACTGAATCAGAAAAGTCCGATGTGCAGTTAGGCGGAATAGTTTATATAAAGGAGTCACAGATCTGTCCGCCGTCTGAGTTTGCACGGGTGGTTCCCACGAGCAGAGGTGGTAGGACGAGACCTCGTCATAAACAAAAGAAGGAGGGAGGCCGGCAGGGGCAACTAGGGGAACACCGTTACAAAATGGCCCGGAGTAAAGTTTGACACACTTGTAGTGTTAGACAAAAGTACTGGTCTGCCCGGGAATCGAACCCAGGGTCTTTCGCTATCCGGGCGAGTATCATACC
>JAQFZW010002322.1:0-18159 GCA_034687055.1 Heteromurus nitidus | reverse complement strand
GCTAGCGAACCAAGCCGAACCAATCCAGCAAAAATCCTGGTTCGCTAGCGAACCAAGCCGAACCAATCCAAGCAAAATTTTGGTTCGCTAGCGAACCAAGCCGAACCAAACCGGCGGATTGGCTTGGTTCGTTGGATTGGTTCGTTTTTTTCGAACCAGTGGTTCGGCGAACCAAGAATGGACATGTGTGCTCGCGGGTCGGGTCGGTAGTTTAGCGAGCCAGCGGCTCGCCGACCCAGAAATGAACAAGTGTGCACCCGACCCTCAATCCTGGCAATATTGGGGTTTTCAGAAATAAGAAACCAGGAACTAACCTAAAAACGTTGTTTTCGGAAGGGAGGCCAATTTGTTTCCACAAGAGTTTGTTGTAGAGTATATGCTTAATTAATTATGAATACTGGAATACATATAGAAAGCCCATTGAAGGATTTATTGTGCGAAATTTAGCAACGATGAAAATATGTACATCTGTCCCTTCAGAGAAGCCAAGCAGCTCTCTGCCTATATTATGGTTTTACATTCACACATGCCTGATAGAGGGTATAACCCACATGTACAACTAAACATGCAAAGTATCGCATTGCGTTGAAACTCACATGCTAAACTTACAATTATGTAGGAATATGTGTGGAATGAAACATAAGTCACCAAACCTGGTTGACTGAAAACGGGATTCATCGAAACTGGGAATGACCAACTAAGACAAACGAAGGATCCGGCGTAGGAATATAAGCACCTTGATTCGAAGGGGGAGTAGCCAGCTTAATATTCGGAGAAGGCGGAGCACGACGTTTCTTTTTAGCGTCCCTTAATTCCTTGGAAAGGTCATGCTGGGGGCAAGAAACTACCTTCCTGATATCCTGGAAAAACACATGCTAAAATAAACAAACAGGTTAAGACCTAAATCGTATATTATATATATATATATATGGCACTACACAACACAAAAAGGGGGAAGGAGCACACATTTCATATACACACAAGAAGTATGCTACGACAGCTTGCCACTACTAAAACGCCATTCATATTTTCGCAACAATGGCAAAAAGTTGAAAGTGACCACGTCGGCAGTCGACTATACATGTAGGACAAACTGTAATCTGGCACAGTGGCCTAAATCGATGAACTCGTTGAATGACCGAGGAAGGCACTATGGTACGAAAAGGTAGGGAACAAAAACCCTTGAAACTCACTGGAAATGACCCGGAAAATATAAAAAGAACTCACACTGGCACTGAAATCTGTTCTTTACAAATACAAGATTCCTGGCTCCTCAAAACCCCAACGAGTTCCCGATTATTATCAAAACTATCTGATATTTGCGAGCCCTCAAATTTATGTCAAATTCATTTCTCCAAATTTGATTTTCACACATCACATGAATGTGCCCTCCATTTACAACAGGGAATTCCCTGTAAAAATCTAGATTCACTATATCCATTAACGTGCATACAGATTTTTTAATTCCCGTCAAGTTGCTCTCTCTTCTCACTTAATCGTAAGCTCATTGACACATATGTTCTTATCTTGTCCCCATTAAAATCCTCAACTGTTGAATATATCTGACTTTGGGTGTCATATTCTCTTCACCTTGCGAATGTAGATTGCAACACAGTGAGAAAATTTTTATTACATCCTCCGCATCCATGCATGTGTCAAGTATCCAGTCTCAAATATTACAGTCATTCCAGCCTTATGGAGTATATCAGGCTCAGAGAAAATATGCATGGCCCATGCTTTTGAAACATTACAATATACAACTGAGGCTACTAAGAATATATCTCTCATATTAAATTCTTCCATGTTTTCTCGTCCAGAAAACTTCGCACAACTTGTGCATAAAAGCAACCTTGCCTTTGCTTATCATGACTTGATAGGTAGTTATGGTATGTTTATATGGAACATAATTTTAAGTGTTTTATGTTTATATCTTCTTACTCGTCACGCGAGTGCGTATACTCCTATAGTGTTCGCAAAAGGAGTCTCAGCAATGACCATTCACCCGTGAGAACAAGTGTCTGCTGTGTTTATACACAGAATGACTCTGGGTATAATTATTGTTGCTGGGATTCTCGTTCTCTGTCTATGCATCTGCACCGTCTTCTGCTGTGTCTCATGCCGTCGCAGAGGTACCCGAATTCAATGTTATAACCAGTCTCGTAGTACTGATTCTCTGCCATATTCTCGCTCGACTGCTTCACACCATATTAGATCACATCGTCATTATACGGCTGCTCCATCTCAAGCTAAACGGTTGTTGAACCTTTATCCCAATGCTCCTCCTGAGCTCGATTAGGTATCTTCCGTTATGTATCTACGTGATATGCAGCCTTATATCCAAAATTATAGGTTAGACATAGTTTATAATGTGTAATCTCTTCAAGATGAAACCAATATAGAAAAAAAATATTAGGCCTCATAGGTTCATGACTTAAGATGCAACCAGCAGTTAGAAAAAAAATCGCCTTTTGTTTCGTAATTTTATATATATATATTTATATGGGATAAATATTCATGACATAAATTATATTCAATGACAATTAAACACATTTTACCCATTGCTAAATGCTAACAAGCTAACCTGTCACACAAAACACTTTTGAGTCACTATTCCTTGTGTTCGTATCATATCACAACACTTGATATATAAAATATCATTTTTTTGTTGAATTTTGAAATACATAAATGATACGAATTATTAGCCGTACACGGGTATATATATAATATTGAAAATTTGAATTGAGCCTAGAAATTGTGTTCCATAACTAGATTACTCTCATATAAGTAGTTAAGTAAATGAAGAAAGTGTTTGGTATTACATGTGCTGGGTGATAGGCATAATGTATTTTAACCACATTGGTTCACCCAGACGAAGACGAAGATCCTGGGTTGGCTCTGGAGAATCAAACAAAAAAACAAAGAAAAAACAAATATCAACTCGGGTTACTCTCAGATGATCATCTTCCCTGACCTGACCATACACACAACCTCCTTCTCATCAATTCAATTTAACCATGAACAGAAAACAAAAGAAAAAAAATTGTATTATCACCACTGATAATGTAGAAAGCAGCAACTTGAGGTTTACGGCATTCACCATAATGCTGGTAATATGCTAACGCATAGGTCAGCTCCGGATCATCCTCTTCCAACAAGATGTCCTCTGGACAATAGCACTCCAGCTTCCGTGTGCCATTGACTTCCTTCACCAGGAACATATCTCCATCATCTTGGCAACACAACTCGCAGTATCGTGTCTCCGCCAGCGACAACTGGATTATTTCCGGCCCTTGCCTTTTGCATTGACGACCAGCGCTTGGAACAACATCCACACTGCGATCAACATGTTTCAGCTTTGTTCGGTCTTTTTTGTGGAAACATTGGAACAAACTAAAAAAATTATATATGTTAAATTCTCCTCCCCGAGATATTTCCTTCTTACATGTTCCGATGGATTTTGTATGACAGGATATTTCCACTGGTATGTGACTTCAACTTCCTCCAGCTTCCAAGTACGATGCCAGGGAATCCCCGTCTCTTCCTTATATACTCCTCCATCGCTGCCCTTTAGTCGACATGTACACGCCACACCCCTTGGGTCCATCCACATCTGTCTTCTCACAATTCACCACCTTATCAGAGGATAACGTAACTTCGCTTTCGTATGAGGTTCACATAATTAAGTGCTTACCTTGTCATATATGTTCAGAGAAAACAAATTTTTGGATCACATGTTATTCCTCTCGGTGGTTTTCTGGAGTTCATTACGCTCCTTTTTGAAAATGATTTACTCATCATTTTCTCCTTTTTTGAGTACTGACGTTCGAGTGATTTAACAAGAAAACAAAAACCCGTTTGAGTCGAAAAATTGACGACTCAGGAAGTTTCTCCCACTTTTTACATATCCAACACATTTTGTCATTTAAGTTCTAATTATAAGTTAACTCGTGATCCTACAAGGCTCTTAAACATATGGAAGTAATAATCCCAAACCATGCTGATATTTACAGCTATGTTGGATATGTATACATTCCACACTGGTGGCTAGACGTCTATAAACAAAATGTTATATGAAAATGTATTTATTATGTACTTCCACACTCGGTAATGTTTCACGTCATGTACTCCGTCGAACGAAAGAAAAAAAATAACTTTTTGCAACGTGTTGAACAATATAACATGTTCTGTCTCTATGTATTTCATTTATGTGTATACGCTAATGTAATTCTACTCTAACATAATTTTGCTGACTGTTCTATTACGACTCAACTGGGTCTTCTTCCCCATCCTCTAAAGCCTGAGATCACTACATATCCCCAGTCTCTCCACATAATTCTCTTGCGGCCACCACACCAAGTAAACACACCAAATACGAAGAAAAACTAAAACATATATCAAGACATCACGTTCTACGGTCTGCATGCAAGACTCCGCTTCCCTCATGGATTTGCTAATTACCTATATCTTTATATGTTTATCAAAACCTGTACTATGGTCCTCATATTCTGGCTCTTTTCAAACTTCTGCTAAATTCTTTTTTTTGTAGAAGGAGGAGGATGTAGCAATCATGCTTTGTTGATTACTTTGCTTCTTCCTCACCAACCATGGCCTATAAGCATTGAGCATATAATTCATGCTCACTGGTCCGATGAGGATCAGCGAATACGGCCAATGTGTCAACATTGAGCGTAATCGCTGATCCATCGTCCCAGGTCGCTTTCCATGAATACACATTCAATTAGGTTCTATTAATTACAATTAAAAATGGTGTCACTTGACGTTACTATTAATACTATCGTCTCATATGTAAAAAGAGAGAGTGTGTTGTGCTCAGCACTTAAATAAAAGACACTGTAACAAGTGTTCTATCTCACTCCTAAAAACTCCGAACAAGTTGTGATAAATTCATTACATCAGACATCTTCTTTAAAACAACGACTAATATAAAAGGCCACAGAAAAGTCTTGTTTCATGATCCACACTGTTGGTTAAAACTTTATAAATTTTTTAGAGCTTGTATCACTACTAAAATATTCGGAAAGTTTGTAAGAACCATACCTAATTCCAGCTAAGGCTAAAGCGCCTAAGACTTGTCTCTTATAGCGATGAGGAACTGAGTGGTTGACAACAAATCAGACTCGAATTCAGGGACGTCGTTCATGTCAAAAGGTTTGCCAGTGTAGGCCCATTTTAAGGAATCCAAGTGGTTTTCCACGTATTTAATTTGATCCACAATATTTTTCGCGAATGGATGTCCTAGGTTGGAAGAGGAATTAATAGAATATTTGGTTTTGCTATAAGGATGGAGAAACAAATGATTGGAATAATTAGACGTGGGTAAAAATTGAAAATGATGAATGAATAAAAGTTCTGTGAATTCGGTGTAGATATGAGGCTTGTGAGCCGGGGTGAGTAGAAATATTCCACTGGACATCAGAGGAGAATGCTGCAGAAACTGGGAGCTGAAAATAACTAGCTATAAAAATAACACACACAAAACTGGAAGACATGGTGAGTTTTGTTAAGGTAAGACAAAATTTTATTAATTGTTTGAAATTCTAGAGAGACTGAAACTGAAACGGAAAAACATTTCTTTATATATAATAATGCACTAGGTGCATTACAAACTGGAACAAACGATCATAAGCGAAGCGAAGAAGAGAGAGGAGTTAAAAAGAGTATGCCAATTGTTACCTCAATTTTCTGCAACTCAGCTCTTGTCTCCGATAATTCATCGGGGGACTTAAGTTATAATCACGTCTGGTTTATAACAAAAACAAGCTGCAATCATGCAGCAACCATCACCACAATAAAGCGAAGACCGAGACCTCGTACTGTGAAATGTGCAGCAATGACGAGGATGATGTCTTCATGGTGGTTATCAGAAATGTTACACGAGGAGTGGAATGCTACTGTCCGAAAGATTTCGTGTTGGAGGAGGAGGACGTGGAGTTGGTGTATGCCACGGCATTTTATCGACATTTCTCGGAGTATCGCAAGCCACAAGTGGGATCCTTGTACATGATACGTATCAAGGCTGATCGTATAATTCCCCCTTAGACCCGGTTGCAGCTTCAGTAGCTCGACAATATAATTTACAAGACAGACAGGAAGAAAATAAAACAAGAATAAGCCAAGATGTTACCCGCCTACATAAATGACCACCAGAATATCCCAAAGAGTAACACAAGAAAATCTGATACTCACCTTCAGCGTCCTCCAACCTGTTATTGAAATAGATCCGAGGGACGAATTCGCCCCTACACAGAGTATTGGAGCTGGCGTAGAAGATTGTGGTAAAAGGAGATTCATGAGATAATAGCTCACTCCTTTGGAAGCAACCTTGCGACAAACGTTGCAAAGAGTAGAACGGGTACAGAGCGTATATCCTGCCGTTGAGAGTGCAAGAAACACATTCAAGAAGCTGGATAGAATTTAACTTCGTTATCCGGTTGGGAATAAAACTTGAAACTGCAAACCCCTCCCAAGAGCCTAGGTAAGTCACCACCAAGATAGCCACGAGAACTTGGAAAACGATACCCATGATGCGCGAGAATAAGTCCAGGAAGAAGAAACAACAGACGACTACAAGGAATCCCGAGAGAGAGAATGGCAGAGAGTACACCGAAGACACTTTAAATAGTTTCCCCTGGATCCACCTTCTCCATGACCAGGAAAGCGAGACGCAGTTGCATCCGTTCCAGAAATAAAACATCACCATTGATATACATCATAGCCCAGTTTTTGACACAGAAAAAAAACGGTTTTGCCAACCGTTGCACTTTAGTTGCACTTTAAATATAAACTAGTTTAGAAAGCGCAATTAACACTGTTGAGAGATGGGATGAAGATGAAAACGAGAGCGAGAAAATCGCAAGTACAAAAACCCTCAGTAAGACAAGCGACTACTCTTCCCATTCATCTCATATTAATGAGAGCAACGAGTCGATTGCAAAAAATGCGAGGAAATTTGAGCGAAAATGCATGCACACGCAAAACATGAATTACACATGCGAGAGTTGCGTATAGAAGCAATTTTAAAGGTAAAATTTTATTTAAAAATAAGAACAGGTTCTTATAACCAGAGAATTAGATATATAAATATATAAGCTGTGTGGATTGATCATCCAACTCAGAGGCCGCAAGGCATTAGAAGTTAGAAAGAAAAAATGTTTTTGTAAGAAATTAATTAAGTCAAGCCCCCAGACAATGTATCATCCGTACCCTCTATGGATGCGATGCGCGGCTGACAGTCAAAAGAAAAAAATGCACATGGACATATTCGTTGCATGAGCATTTTGTATTAAAGCCTACGCTATCTGCTGCGTATTTTGGTTGATTAATGAAGGAGGCTTTAAAAACGGAATATTGATTTTTCAGCGGAGTTTTCCCTGGAAACTTAACAATAACTATTTAACGAAGAACTCGAGAACTGTGTGAAAACAGAGGTTTTATTAGTGAAGAACTGTACTAAAGAGTAATGGGGATTACAGCGTATTTATATGGATTTGGAGTAATAAGCGTATGTGCATAAAGTAAAGAAGGAAGAGAAGTAGAAAGAGTATGTTGTACATGTGCTAAATTGAGTATTTGTGGTGCGTGAGCTTTTAGTGAACAAAAGTGTGATGTAAAGAAAATGGGAAGTACATGCATTTTCGTGTAAGAGTAATATATGTGAATTATGGGATTGTTACATCCTCTTCTACCTTAGAAAAAGTTAACTACCTAAAATTAAATCTAAAGTAAAGTAATATAAATTTTAAGTGCCTAAACTCAAGTTCAAAATCGCGTCGGTCTCTTCACAATACGTCCTGAACGAGTAGAGATGATGGGAACAGGAGGTACTGGGACTGGAACGAGAGAGCGAGCTGGAACTGGATTTTTCGGTTTTTTCTTGGCTTGTTTTTTCTGGTTTTTCTTGGCTTTCTGAGGAGGTGGATGAAATTGTAGTTGTTCGTGATCTGAATCAATGGAAGAGATGTCATCAAGGTCGCTATCAGGGGCAGAGTCTGTCTGTGTAGCAGGAGGAGAGATGCCAAAGGGTTTGATGCGGTTGACATGAATCAGAGACGGAATTTTTCCTAGAGCTGGGGAGATAGGTTTCACTTTATAATGTAAAGGAGAGATTTGTCTCAGGATCTTGAATGGACCTTTGTATTTTGGAGAGAGCTTTCTAGATAAGCCTGGTTTTGGGGCTAAATCTGAAATCATAAAACGGGAGTTAATAGGATATGATTTTTCAATACGATTTTTGTTATACTGGACACCATATTGTTGTTGCGCTTTTAGAAGGTTAGATTTCACTTCTGTGCGAATTCTAGAGCTATTTTCTAGATATGGTACAGTGGGAAGATCGTACAATACATCAATGGGAAGAGTGGGTTGTTTTCCAAAGACAATTTCATAGGGACTTTTCTGAGTGGATTGGTGAGTTGCAGTGTTGATAGCAAAAGTGCAGCTAGGGAGGTGGAGATCCCAATCGGTTTGGTTAGCTTGAATATATTTTGAGAGGGACTCTTGGAGGGTGCGGTTTACACGTTCTACTGAGTTTGCCTGATGATGATACGGGGTGATGTAAATGGGTCGAGTGCCGAGTCTGAGGAGGAGTTCATTCATAAGATGACTATGGTTGACACGGGCGTTGTCCATTACAATTTCTTTTGTGCAGCCAAACATAAGGAAGACGTTTTCCATGAGGAACTTCGCGATGTTTGCTGAGGACAATTGTTTGAGAGCCTTCGTGACAATGAACTTGCTAAAATAATCTATGCAAACGATAATATGTTTGTTTTTTCTTTTCGTTTCTGTAAGAGGACCTATGCTATCTACATAAATTTTATCAAAGAGTTGATATATTTCACCTGATTTTAAGCAAGGACCTATAGTCTATACCTACTAGATTTGAAACTTTTTGTGGTTGATTGAAATAGATTTTACTCAAAGGTGAATCGTCGAGTTGTCGTTCGGGAAATGGAATAATGCGACTTAAGGCGTCGGCGTTCAAGAGAGTAGAGCCGCGCATGTGTCGCAATTCTAAATCGGAGTCTTGGATTGCTAAAATCCAACGAGCTAATCTTAAATTCTTACTTTTTTTTGTTTTAACGAGACTTAATAATGCCATGTGATCAGTATAGCAAATTATTTTTCTGCCGAAGCAAAATTCTCGAAATTTTTCTAAAGCGTAAACTAAAGCTAAAGCTTCTTTTTCACTAGTTGAGTAATTAATCTCTGCAGGAGTTAAGAGTCGAGATGCATATGCTAAAACGCGGTTGTGGCCATTTTGACATTGGGAAATAATTCCTGAAATTCCATGGTTTGAGCTATCTGTATGTAATATTACGGGCAAGTTTTCATTAAATTGGGCTAAAATTGGGGCACTAGTTAATCTTTCTTTTAATATCTCAAAAGCTTTCTGGCAAGCTGGAGTCCATGTGAACGGAGTTGATTGCTTAGTTAAATTAGTAAGGGGTCTGGAAATATCTGAGAAGTGTTCTATATATTTTCTATAAAAACCAAAGAGACCTAAAATTGATTTTACTTCTGTAGGCGTAGTGGGAATAGGAAGTTTGTGTATCGCTTGAACTTTTTCTGGATCGACTTTGATACCATCTGGAGTGACTATATGACCTAGGAGCTTGACTTCTGTGTATCCAAATTTGCATTTGGAGGGCTTAAGCTTAAGATTATTAATAAGTAACTTATTAAAGACTAATTTGAGTGCGGAAAGGTGATCGTCGAAAGATTTGCCATAGACGAGGAGGTCGTCGACATAAATGAAACAACGAGAGTATAAAAGATTGCCGAATATTTTTCTTAAAAGTCTATTAAAGTGTGCCGGAGAGGATTTTAAACCTTGTGGTATACGAGTAAATTCGTAGAGACCATCTTGAGTAATAAAAGCCGTCTTTTCGCAGTCATCGGGGTGGAGAGGAAAGTTGTAAAATCCGTTATTGATATCTAACTTACTAAAATATTTAGCTCCGTATAAACTATCGAAAATGTCACTTAATCTTGGCATTGGATATCTGTCATCTTTCAAAACTGTATTAAATTTTCTATAGTCGATGCAAAGTCTAACACCGCCGTCTGGTTTCTCAATAAGAAGGACGGGTGATGACCATTCAGAGATACTTGCTCGGATTATACCTTTTCTTAAAAGTTCTTGGATGTGTGTTTGAATAGTTCGCCGTTCAGCGTGCGATTTTCGGTAAGCGGGAAGCGCTATAGGAGGACTGTCTCCTGTATCTAATCGTATACGTTCTGGTCCGTTATACATACCAGCGTCTTCACTTGACGTGGCAAATACATCGGAATATTCGAGGAGTAAATTGTTTAAAGCTTGAGACTGAGTTGTAGTTAAAGAGGGATTGACCTGAAATACAGGGGGAGTGGTTGCTGGAGAAGAAAGGATAGTTGAATGTGAACATGTTTCGTAATTAGTGTGATAAACAGCAGAAGGAGTTTCGATAATACCTAATGTGGAAAAGGAGTTTAAATGAACAGTGAAAGAGTTCGTATTTAAAACTGGAATTGAAAGTTTTCCGAGGCGAGAAATGTAAAGATCTGGGATTAAAAGCTTATATTTTTCCATTAGAGGAACAGAAGGAATAAAATGTCCGAAAAAATCAGAGTTAACGGGAAGAAAAGAGTATTGAGAAGGAGGAAGAGAAAGATTTGCAGTGAGTTTAATTTTGTTTGAAGGTTTTGTACAAAGGGAATTGCATTCTTTGGAAGAAAGAAAGAAAGGAATGGAAAATGTAGGAAAAATGATTTCTTTAGTGGCGTAGTTTATAATGATATGATGAGCCTGTAAGAAATCGTCACCAAGAATAGGACGGGGAACAGGTAAAACATAAGCGGATAATGAAAAGGAGGTCTTACGTTGTGGGAAACTGATGGAACATGAGGATCGTTGAGAGGCTGTGAGAGTACCTGAAATTCCTTGAATAATTTGATTAGTGTGCTGAACATGAGTGGTAAATTGAGGGGGAATAATGCTTGTAGTGGCGCCTGAATCGATTAAAACTTGGGTGTAAAGGTCGTTTATTAGAGCTTGAATAATGACGAGATTATGGAATGGTTGTGAGCCGGATGTAGGAGGAACATTGGTCTTATGTCACAAATATGCTATACCCATACTACCATTTGAGGGAGGCATATCAGTGGGACATGAAGGTGTGTGCTCGATGGCGTGAACCATTGGGGTATTCCTATTCGGATGATGAGGATGTGGATAAGTTATTTGCCTATTGCTTATTTGTCTTTGTGGAGTATTCTGATAAGAGGTATGAGAGCGATATGGAGGTCTATATTGCTGGAATGAACGATTAAATGTGTCAAAAGATCTATTAAAAGGAGGTCGATGGCCAAAGGATCTATAATTTCCTCGTGAACCACGGTGGGAACTACGGGAAGAACCAAAAGACTTGTATGGAGGTCTATATGTGGATGAGTATGAAGAGCTAGAGTATGTGTTTGTAGGAGGATAAGAACGAGTTTTTCCTCGGTAAGAGTGAGAAGAGTTTTTCCGGAAGGTATTTATTTCATGCTTGAAGGAACCGGAATGTGAAGTGGATGGTTTTCGTTCGAAACCTAATGCCTCAAGTTGTTGAACGAGTTCAGTAGTGCTTGAAGTTTCTGGGTCAAAGGATTTTTTTCCCATGAGTGAATCGAATTTTTGCAAGTGAACTAAATCTTTGAATAAAGCGTCTAAATCAGCAGGGGTTTGATTCCATAAGGTTTTTGCCATGTCTGGAGGTAATCCTTTTATGATATGATCGCGTTGTGTGTCAAATGTGGGTGTGCTACTTGCTTTTGTATGAGTTTCAAGATATCCCAAAAATAATCTTCAATTGTCTCCGTAGAGAGAAGTTTTCGTTGGCGTAGTAGCCTATCATATTCTTGTTTTGAACTTTTGGATGCAAAAAATTTAATGAGTGTGGCTTTTACATTGTCATAAGTGTAACTGGCGGAAGGAGCCGTTTTCTTATAATAAAGTAGACATTTATAAGCAGCTTTTTTCGTATGAAAGAGAAGTTGCTGAGTCTTAATTTCGTCTGTCCATGCATATGTAGTAGCAAATGCTTCGTATTTGGTCAAAAAATCTTCGACATTAGTCGTACCATCGTAAATAACACCGAAAGCAGGGGGTGTGTATGCTATGACTGTTTGTGGGGTTGAAGAGGTCATGGTGTGGGATAAGATAGTGCTTGTAAGGGGAGTGAGAATGGAAGAGGTGGTACTAGTTGTAGCGGAAGTAGTGGGAGTTGAGGAAGTGCGACTAGGTGAGATTGAGTGTCGAGGAGGAGGACGAGGTGGAAAAATGGGAGCAGATTGTGTGGTGGTGATGGAAATGGATGTTAAAGGTTGTGTGTGTGATGTTTTTCTACGACCAAAATTAACTTTAGTAGCTTGTGCGGAAGTAGGAAATTGTTGTGATGTAGAGGAAGCAGTGGTGGGAGTAGGAAAGTATTGAGGAAATGGATCAAAAGTGCTCGTATGTAGTGAATGAAATGAAGCGTCACCAAAGGAGGAAGCTTCTAAAAGTGAGCGAGAGGGAAAAGTAGCCTGATATTCTTCTCGAATTGATTCGGAAGCGAGAGATAAAAGATGTGTTTCTTCGTCTGTCAATTGTGTGAGTTCTAAATTAGCTTGTTCTAATTGACGGGAGAAGAGAGCTTGGTTGGCTGGATGTGTTTGTTCTGTAAAGTATTCTCCAAGATCTTGTATTTTTCGTTCTAATGTGGCACGTTGCCTGTTTATTTTCAAAATGTCATCTAAAGTGACTGGAGTTAAAGGGTTATCTTTAGACCGTAAACCTTCCATAAGGTTTTTATGAGATTCATAACGTTCAAAAAAAGGAGAGATATATGCAATCAATGTATTTCGTATATGTATATGCCCTAGTATTCGTTGCAATTCTTGTTTCTGTTTATATGCCCTAAATCTGAGTATATGGCAAGTATATGCCCAATATCTCAATATATTATTATTTTTCTTTCTATTTGCTCAGTATATGTTGCTCAATATTTTTTTTTCTTCGTTTATATGCGCTTGTATTCTGTAAATATGCATGCCCAAAGACTTGAAAAAAAACTGGTTTTGTCTTACGATCGTTGAAAATGTATGGATCCGGATGAAAGATTTCACACGTCGAAGCAGCAGAGTGGAACTTTATAGTGCACTGAAGTAACACAGAGCTGGAGTACAGGTGTTCTCGGTTGAGGAAAAGAAGGGGACGAAAAAATGTTTCAAGTTTTTCACGTCACGGTATACAGGATAGAGGAAAGAGGAAGGGGTGGCCGAAGGAGCAAAAATTTCGTATGTGGTACCGGTGGAATTTTTTGTTCGCTCGGGTTATGGTGGTGGGAGGACGACAGCGAATAGTCCATCCGTTGAGGTTGTGAAGTAACAGACACGAAGAACAAGGAGAGACCAAAGGGTAGATGTCAAACCAGGACCGGAGTGCGAATCCGTATATCTACAGACGTCGTTATACTTCTGAAAATCTTGATCCGAAGTGACTGGAAGGTCGCCAATTTAAAGCCTACGCTATCTGCTGCGTATTTTGGTTGATTAATGAAGGAGGCTTTAAAAACGGAATATTGATTTTTCAGCGGAGTTTTCCCTGGAAACTTAACAATAACTATTTAACGAAGAACTCGAGAACTGTGTGAAAACAGAGGTTTTATTAGTGAAGAACTGTACTAAAGAGTAATGGGGATTACAGCGTATTTATATGGATTTGGAGTAATAAGCGTATGTGCATAAAGTAAAGAAGGAAGAGAAGTAGAAAGAGTATGTTGTACATGTGCTAAATTGAGTATTTGTGGTGCGTGAGCTTTTAGTGAACAAAAGTGTGATGTAAGGAAAATGGGAAGTACATGCATTTTCGTGTAAGAGTAATATATGTGAATTATGGGATTGTTACAGTATAGATACAATTTTATATAAAAATATTATGACATAATATTTACGGTGAGCATATGTGAACGAACTCCACGTGGCCACGAAGAACAGGAATTAATAATATCCAATGTACGCAATTCTTATCTGTTAAAAGAACATCTTGAACGAGTGAAAAATGTTGCATTTTTATTATATGTTTCACGAGGGGATGAGTATTATCCCTCGAAACAAGTCAAATCGGTTATTAGATGAATAAATATGAAAGAGTGTTTATGCAAGAGTGCTTTGCAGGCACAAAGAACAATACTACACAACACTTGTATTTGCTGCCGATCACAAGAAAAGAGAGATACTTTATTTTTGCCAATGGGTGAGCTGGTGAAGAGGAGAGAAGACGAAGAGCCAGACTAACTTATGTGCATCGAGAATGCACATATAATATACATCTAAATATACCTACTTAAAACTAGACAAGCATACAATCATGCATGCTCCTTTTACTATGCTTTAAAAGCATATAAAAACCAGACGCTCGTATTACATATAGGAGGGTCTTGTTGCGTAGGGCAGAATAATACGTACCAACGACGTATTAGCCTCGAGCTCTGATTCTTGGTTAAAATTGAGAGCGAGGCACGGCACGTTAATCAAGACGATAAGCCTTTGCAGCCGCTTATATGTTTGCTGTGATCAGTGACGTGCACGTTAAAAGCTTTATATGGCCAAGCTGTCTTCAATTAATTATATTGCAATGACTTCATATGTGTCTGTGTCTATAGTATATGTGTATGTATATGTTTGTATGTTTCTTCGCTTCGGCGTCATATTCATGCCTCCAACACGCCTTGCATTTATAATGCAGCGCTTAATGACTTTGTTTCTCCTTTCGCTTGAAACTTGTTCTAGTCAGTCTTCGTTTTTTTCCCTTCATTATTTTTCCTTTATTCCCTTACTACAACGGAGTAAGGTGCTTTATCACATCCATCCATACATCACAGATACGCCTTTCAATGCCACCCAAAAGGAATACTCATTCCACTTCGCTTGATGCTCATTATGACCTTCTTCGCTGCTGTGCTCATCTTCAGGTATTTTCTCAGCTGGCTTCTCTGCTGGCTTCTCTACGCTTAGCTCCCCAGCTGAAATATGACACACAATAATTTTATAACTTCTTTTTTTGCTATTTCTCTCTCCACTGTTCGGTTCTATTGCACTGTCCTTCATTTTTTCCTTTCACGTTTCAAATGCTTCATGTTCTGCTTAGAGTATATTTTCGGTTGGCACGTCTGCCCACAGTCGCTAGGGTGGATGATATAGTGCTCCAATATCACCAGTGGCCACAACAAAGGGACTGGTCTGCAGCTCATCTTGCCTCCGGGCATGATAGCCCAAAATAATGGCCCGCTAGTACAGTCTCTACAATGCTTACTTTCAGTTTGCCTCGATAGGTACTTGTTGCAATCCGAGTTTCCACATCGCCTAGTGATTTTCTTCGCTTTTTGTGATTTTCTTTCGTCGCCTATTTTCTTTTTACTATTCCGAACTTAACTGTGCTGGAGGTATATATACCCCGTCCTTCTGACTTGATTTTTTAGTTTCACATTTCACTCAAATATCGCTGACTTTCGAATTTTTCTTTTTTTCTGAACTCCAAGCTAGTCATTTAGAATTCTCTCACTCGTTCTCCGATTCGATCAAAAATTGCTGCCACATCGTTCTTTTTTTCCAATGAATAGCCCTTGCTCTGCTTTTCAACTGATAACATCATCTCGTCTCATTAAATCTTGTCAGTCTTGCATTAAAGGTGATTTATGATTAAGTATGAAGCGAAGAACGAATAGCTCCTCCACTCATTCAGCTTCTCATCTGGTATATCCGGATGTTTCCTCTCAGTATTCTCCACCGTCTTACTCACCACCATCCCGAAGACTTCTTTCACTCTCACTGACGACGATGACGAATAACATAAAGGTTATTATCCAAGGGCAATTCTGATACCTACCTTTCGCGATTTCGGGATCTTAGAGGAGTTCCCTTGGAAATCGTTTGGTTCTGATGGTCGGAGTTCTTCCGAGTAGGACGTTTACGACCGCGCTCCGTCCGGGACCGGATTACGGCTGGAGCTTCTATGATTTCCGTCCGAAGTGAGCTTAATCGAGGAAAAGAGAGAATGGATTGAGTATTGTTGCTCCTGCGGTGTCTTCATCTGTGTTGATGATGGATGTTGTTTTTACTCTGCTTTTCAGGTGATAATTAACTGAATAAGTCATCCTGATGACTTCTGAGGAACGGTGGTAAATTTCTGGGGATTTTATTAGATTTTAATTTCAATTTTGTCAATTGTATCTTTTCTTAATTCTTACTTCTTATTTATTTTTATAAAATTTTAATGGTCAAGAATTACTTTCTTTCTCAAGAAACTGAACACTTTCTTTGTACAAGGAGGTCACGCGGGCGATTGCCTCTACTCTCTAGTCAGACTCTAATCCTTAAACATTAGCACCGAATTAGATATCCTACGATTCCATACACAATAATGGGCGCGAGGTTGCTATCTCGAAGACATATCACACTTCTCTCTCCGATGAACTTGTTAGCTTTCCAAGCAGTCTTCTTTCACTGCCCAACACGTTAGAGTTAGGTGGCAATTTCCACTCGAGAAATCACACTGCTGTCTCGCTAGCCTACGTATAACTATGATTTATGAATCAATTCTCAATATAATAATTTTCTTGTTTTGGGGTGCACATGGTTCGCGCATTATATTTATTTATAAGCTTGGAGTCGGAATCGCACTAAATGGACAACATGCTTCAAAGGAGGCTCTAGGTTGTCTGTAGCCATTCTCACCGTTCTTTTCATGCAATTGCGGGTACATCGCTACTCTTTTGCTTAGGCATTATCTCGTGTTGTCATCGCTCGTCAGCGACTATAGGCATTTATTTAATTTGAGTGTTCACGCTTCTCCCATTTCACCATGCAAATCACAATGGGTTGCCATCTCTATGAAATGTATCATTTATCGTGGCATTGTAACGTACAACATGTAGTCGGCACTCCATCAAGGCTTACTTGACGATTATGCTATACTCTACCTGTTCTCATATTACCTAAATTCTTACTTGTTTCAACTTTTAATTTCATCAGTGTCTTTTTGTCTACGTTTTGTTCGCTGTTTATGTGGTACCAAGCGGTGTATGACGCGAATCTGTTCATGGTTGTGGTGGTGGGGGCAGACGGTCTTCTCGTTGTTGGGATGGTCCTTCTTTCTTCATTGCTTTCAACAATGCCTTGTCACGGACGGCAGCACGTTTCACTTCTGAGAAACTCGCTAATTCTCTAATTGTTTCTTGGTGATATTCCGCGGGTCGGTGTGGATCCGAGTGAGCAGTAGCGGGATGTCTCTTGTTGCAGTAGCAACAAATCGGGATGGATTGATTCGGTGGAGACATTTTATGTCTGTTAAACTGGCTTTGCTTTCCTCACTTTATCACCAAAAACTGCACTTAATCGTTACGTTAGAGGTTGGTATTCAAATTGCCCCGATCACGGCATAAGACCACGGTCTCACTTAACCCCGACGTGCACTTCTCGTCTCCCCGAAGTGCCTGCACTTATTTGGCACTAAGTAACAGAAGATTCGTGGAGCTCGCTAGCTGGAGTGCCAGTGAAGTATATCTGGTATACGGAAAGATGTATGTTTTGATTAAGATTAACGCTGATCTGACTTGGTTGGTTGGTCTCTCCTAGAACAATACTGATTTCGTCCAGAGGACGAGAGAGCTTATTTATTTAAAACAGATCGAAATATGCTTTTCAATGTGAAGCCAATTCGGTCTGTAATAAGTAGTTCCTCGTCTTGTGCTGGTATTCCTCTCTTTTATTTAATGTTGATGTTTACTATCTTACAGCGTAACTTCCTCTCCCCAAAAGGGAGAAACTTTCATTTATATAGTACTTAAAAGTACTTGACACAATGGAAATGATCTAAAAGGTCTTTTGAGTAAAACGAACCAGAACGTGTTCTTGAGAGCCCTTGATTGACCACAAGTCATTCAAGCGCACTCAATGTGAACAGTCTTTGTTCGCATGACATGAAAAGCCAATTATTCTAGATAAGGTGCTTAATGTTGAAACAGACTGGATTCCGGAGGTAGATGCAACGGAGATAATAAATCCGAGACTGAAACAAGGGTTCCTTTAGTTGGTATAGATTCCTCTGATTTTATTACGTTCCTAGTTACATTCTAG
>JAQFZW010002321.1:0-18168 GCA_034687055.1 Heteromurus nitidus | reverse complement strand
TGGCTTCACGCTTGAGGAGATTTTAATGCAGGAATGTATACCTGTGTCTATGTAAATTCTTAGAACAGGTAGTAACAACAATGCACAACTTCTGACGACGAAAGGGTTTTACACTTCTTGACGCAATACACGTTTTGCATTTGAGTTCAACAGGTATCCCCTCGTCCTCATACCACCACCACCACCACACCATATATACCACAATGATCCGAGTGCCTTAATGCTAATCACAGTATTTTAGCTTCGTGGTTTGATTGTGTGTGGGCACACACAAACACACGACATTCACATTGCACACCAAGTGTGTCTTGGTGTCTCCTGTTGCTATATATTTTTTCCACTGTGATTCAGAGATCATTCAGTAAAGATTACGCTGGGTGCAGAAAAAAAGAGTTCTCTGAGAAACTAATATTGAATTTCTTAACTTCTTTTGTGTTCGAGTTATTCAGTAGTAAAATAGTGGATGAGAGGAGGACTTGAGTCCACATTGTTTGGCTCTGCTTCTTCTCGCATTCGAGTCAAGTTGAAGTGCAGAGCTGCCAAGAAAGAAGTGTGGTGCAATATCATCCCCCGCAAATAAACTTACGAGTCTAGCAGCGAGAGAGATAACCATCATGAAAAAATTTGTAATTGTTCCCTTTAATTGATAGAATACACGCAGTCCGCCTGCAACACAGCACACGTGAGTTTTTGGCATTGTTACTGACGAGATCTCTGATTCGGTCATGTACACACATGTTACAAATATTTATAATATGCAATTGGGTATTGGTGGTGTGGTCCATTTTGTAACATTTAACTACAATATGCATTTTGCACACATTTTCCTACTTGTTGCCGTCACGTTGAACAAGTAAATTGAAGCTGATGATCAGTAAATGGAAAATGTGTATTTACTTTTTTAAGTAGGATTGTGGACTATGTGGCACGCACTTTTTCTAAATAGGCTTCTCCACTCTTGATACAAAACGTAAAAAAGTCAAGGAAGGGTTGTCCTCGTGCTAACATCTCAAAAAAGGTGTTTTCTTTCTCCTTCCGTCCCACACACCTTTGGCGTTGTTGGAATTGAAATGGAGTGATCTGCACTAAAGAAATATATTTTTTCCTGTTGTTGATGATGATGAGAAGTGCTCTTTTGTATTTGGTTAAGTTGTAAAAAAGGACTTAACGCAGTGAGTATAGTGAACATTATCAAATTTATGTTTTTTTGCATAAGTGACCCATCTCCATAAATAGACATGTGATAGAGAGCAGAGCGACGAAAGAGCTATGCTGTAATTGCGAAAAGCGAAAAGGAGCACACAAAGAATCATTTTTTTCTCGTATGCCGTCCGTATATACATGCTTCAGAGAGCTGCGAAATGAAGAGACGAGCACATTTTCATAAGAGTCAATCATCGTTTCATAACCCCACTGCCTATTATCTTCATCATCTTGGAGGACAGTGATTAAGAAAAAAGTGAAAGTGAAACGATCATTCAATCCTTTTTTAAATTCAAGAGTGGATCAGCAATATTTGGACAGTGCTAAAAGGCTACATCGCTACATGCTACATCGTTAAAATATGTAAGGAGGCGAGAGTGTAATATTCTAATATTCGTTTTTAACATGGGCAAAATGCATCTATGTCACAGACACTCTTTTTTCTCATAATGGATAATGAGATATTTTGTGGAATGGAGTAGGATATATCGTTAACTCGTAATACATCTATCTACTAAAGCAATCAATCCACAGGGTTGAGTACTTGTTGAGGATTGTTAAAAATTTAGAATCAATACTTCATTTCATTCAACGTTCTTTTATTCAATTTGATACTTGAAGAGGAGCAGGAGCGTAAGTTCCTACTTCGGAGTGGATCAAGATGTAGTTCAGTAGTAGCACCTGTTAATTACATTCACGCTAGTTGCCCTACCGGGTTCTTGGACTTGGACGCTTGCCTAAAAAACACGATTTTTACAGGTGAGTGCATATTTTGCAGAGAGCAAAATTTGCGACTGCTGCTGCGTGCACTTTTCAACCCAGACCCAGATCCCGTTTTTTGTATGAAAAAAACTACCTGCTCCTGATAATGGCTAGCATTTTATAAATTTTGTCTGGCTAAAACCTAGTTTTGGCACCTCTGAAAAAATCGAAAAATGTTATCACAGAAAAGTTTAAATCTTGAATATACTGTTTCACTAATACTTTTTATTGTGAACTAGTCTTTAAAGACAAACATCTCTTTAAAATACTGTTCCGCATTCTTTCTGAATGAAACTGGCAATAAGACTCTTTTACATAAATCTAATTTGACTTTATTACTATGTTTTTTCAGTGTTTCGCTTGAGAAGGATTCAGCAATTTTTCTGGTGAGGACTATCACTCATCTTTGTTGGATGTGTGGTTAAGCCGTTTTTCTGATAACGATCAAATTACATGTTTGTTGATCAATGGAACTTGCTATGTGGTTTTTGTGGGTGCAACGCTAAGCATTCAATCTGAAAAAATCACAACTGTTCCCCAAAAACCTTAACTGATCATCATCACTACAGGTTTCTTGAAATGCCAAGGCACATATCAAATATCTTCCGTCCCGCAACATTACCTCAAAAATCAGTGGACTAACAAAGTTTTTCAAAGAATGTGAATCAGTGTACAACGAAGTTTGGTGTGTGGTTTGGTTTGAAAAATTCCCAATTCATCCGAGAACAAGTGTGATTTTAGTAACATTGTTGGTGTTGGAGAGAGAACGTCGTCACCATCATTATCATCAATTACTAAAATGCTTGAAGACGTTTGCCTGAAACCAATGTGAATAATTCAAGGTCATAATTATTCGCCGTGCTGCACCCATCACCGCAGTGTTTGTTTGGCATTGGATTTCGCAATAAATATTTTTTATGATTAGTGTGATCGTGAGCGGAATTCGCAAAATCATATATATTCTTTTTGACGAAATCCTTTTTGGTCTTCTTGGAAAAAAATGTCTCGAAAATTGTTAAAGTTTCTGATTCTCTTCGACAATCCAAGTCTTCTCTACTTCCCCGGACAGTTTCTAACGGGAAGGGTGCTCGTTGAACTTGAGGATGACACGCCTGTTTTGGGTAAGCATTTTCTCCTCAAATTAAGCTATTGTTCTTGATTACAAGCAAAATTATATCATCTTTTCCCCCTGAAAATTACGGCAACTGTACAGGTTTCAATTGTCAAAATCCGGAGTTTACGAGGAAAACGTAGTGGACGCACATACGACGTGTGTATGCATATTTTAGTATAAAAATAACGGCCACTTGTCAACCGTTTTATTTCTCCGTGGGAATTTCCGCTCTGCATACACACACTTGAGATAAAAGTTGTAGAGCACGTTTGTCTAGCGAGTTAGCATTATCTTCGCAGAAGCCTTCAACAACTGTCACTTGCTCATGTGAACTGCATTCATTACCCGTTTCCTCAAAGAATTATGGGCGTATTCGTGAATGTGTGTGGTTCTCCCTGGTTTAGGGCAATTCACCGATGAACGGTGTTTATAGGTGTATCTAACATATTTATGCATAAACACCTTTTGAAGGGACGATGCAACACTGAAACTAGATTTTAGAATTGTAATATTGTATGCGTAGAATTTCGCTATAAACATCCTTTCTACCAGAAGAGAAGAATAATATAATTGAGCTCAAAGGAGTTGTGTGCTCAGCTATTTATTTCATTATTTCCATAATTGGCTTCTACTCGTAATTCAGAGTTTCCTAAATTGTATCAAGAAGGGATGTTCTTGCTGTGAGCCTTATTGATGATTTGGATGAACTTGAAGGTTATTTTTGAAAAAAATATATGGCATTCACCAAACGAGTTTGTTGTGTCATTGTCAACGTTGCTATCATTGACTTGATTGCGAAATAAACTTGCAATGCATTCAGCTGCATGCGCCAGCATCAGCATACAAAGTATGAGCTGAAGGCAGTGTGTGGGTGTGGGAGGGATCCCTTGTGACTTTTTTTGCTTTGTCGATACAAAATGCTTTTTTATGCGATATATGATTGCTTTAATCTTAATCGAATGATTGGGCAAATCATGGCTCATACTGAAGACATTTCAATGTTATAAAAAGGGCTCGGTTGATTTAAAGATGAAGATGGCCAACTGAAATATTTATCTTCCTGGTTTACTTCTTTAAACAAACATAAAATGAGCAGAAGAAACTCGAAGCTTCAAACCAGGAAGCAATTTTTTCTCTCTCGACGAGATATGCATTTTTGCTGAAAGTTTAGAATTGATGCATGAGTTAGTAAAAATGATGATAATAGCAGTCGAGAGAAGGAATGGAGGTAGGTATTTATGCGAAATATGAAATGAGATGTTGAAGATGTTTACGATATCATGATTGAACTCATTATTCACTGCGAGACTGAGGCTCTACGTCATCGTCATGAACATTCGCTATTGTCGGATGAGGTACTGGGTATTTAGGTATATGAATGAAGTACATGTGCGAGAAGAAAAAAATCCTTTGTTTATCTAGCTGCAATTAGCAATTTCGCGGGAATGATTCGTCATAAAAGGTGATAATCTATCGTATACCTAGGCTATAGGCGGTGGAGTTTCAGTCAAACCTTTAAATTAAATATCTTGCGCATGCGCTTTCCCAAGGGAGTGAGTCTAACTAAATAGGGTTCGTGCTGCGATAACTGCGCTATGCCACATTTAATGAAACTGCATATATGCTCTTTGATGATTGATGAGTAATAATTTTGTACTAGGTTTGCTTGTACACGGCACATAATAATATGACGCATGGGAAAGAAAATTTATAAAATGATTGTCTGTTGAAAAGTCAAAATGTAGAAACTGCATGTAATCCAATTCATCAGCTTTAAATCTGATTATGAGATTTCGATGGCGTGGCATGGTCCATTTAGCAACATTATTAACGCTAGTGCAGATAAGGGTGTCGTCGATGCACTTCTGTTAATTCAACTTTGCTAGATTTTGTTAAAATCCTCTTTAACAAATACGATGTTAAAGTGAGAAATGAGATTTTCAGGTGCACTCGTGCAACCGCATTGAAACCTCTTATCGTTTGATGAAATCGAGGACTTTTCCTGGTTTTAATTACGCACGACAAGGTGTGAATGACAGGGTCCGTAATGAGTGAAGACATAGAACAGGAAAAGTTGTTTTTATGAGCGATAATTATGACAAGTAGTTCGATTAAAAGAGGAGCATATAAACATGACATTGACATTGCCACAGGAGTAGGATTTATATAAAGTGGAAGTGGTTTCATTTGATATGTATTTTCTATAAATAGCCACAACCCACACCCCATATCATCCGCGTATAAAATAAATGATGCGTTAATTTTTATGCGAATAATCTAATTAATGGTTCTATTAAACAAAGACAAGAAAAGGCTCCCTTATATGTGTTGTATATGACGCATGCCCTGATAAGGACCTATTTCACATAAGCATGCTAATTGTTTTCTAGGTCTCTACCTACACATTCTCGGAGAAGGTTGTGTACGGTTGAAGAACCGAGGTCAGGAGCGTGTGTATGACAAGGAAAACTACATAGATTTCCGAATGAGACTACTCGGAGAATCAAGTGAGAAAAATGGTTTTATCAATGCAATGAATATAATATATTTAATTACCAAAGTGTGCAAATTGATACGAATGATTGAATTCAGGTCAGAGTTCCGTCATCCTCAGCCCAGGCATTCATAGTTTCCCCTTCAAACTTGGACTTCCACTCGGACTCCCGTCCACGTTTTTGGGGAAGCATGGCTGGATCCAGTACTTTTGCAAGGCAGCGCTGAAGGAGCCAAACGGCCTAGTCCACAAGAATCAGCAAGTTTTCATTGTCATGAGTCCGATTGATTTGAATCTGGAACCTCCTGTTGTCGCAGTATGTCTCCAGTAGCATTCCATAAGCCACAGCTCATTCTTAAGATTTTTACAACATTTTGTGTATAATTTGATGTGTTTTATTTGTTCAGCAACCTTTTCATTGCGAAATGGAACACAAACTGGGCATGCCTTGCACATCGTCTGGCACAGTGAAATGTCGCCTGAGGTTGGGGAAAGGTGGCTATATTTCTGGTGAAAAGATTCACATTTGGGCTTCCATTACAAATAATAGTCGTGTGGAAATCAAGGCCACCGAAGCCATATTAACGGAGGTGAGATATATGAATTGTTGGAGTCAGACTATTGGAAATGTATAAAGGGCTTCATCATGGCATTACTCAACGAATTAATTTACCTTTTCAGACAATTCAGTACACAGCCCGGGGGAAAGTTGTTCAAACGGAAAGGCGAGAGTTGACGACTTTGTCCAGGGGCAAGATCAAAAGTGGTCACAAGGATGAATGGATTAATGAGAAATTGGTTGTGCCACCGTTACCACCGACAAATCTTAGAGGATGTAACCTCATCAAGATTCAATATGAACTATTTGTAAGGGAGAACGTGTCTTACATGTGGAATATATGTATTAATTTAAAGGATAATGAATATCGATTTTTAACGTTTTTCTTCTTTGTATTTGCGGCTTTAGTTTATTGTAATTCCAAAGAGTTTCAACAAGAAGATAAAGCTCCAAGTTCCAATCCTAATTGCAACTTATCCCCTCCGAGGCGAGAATGAGAGTGGTGAATCCTTGTCTCGTGGCTCAAAGGACCGTTATCCCACCATATTACCTGTGTACAGACCCACCAGCGAGTCAAAGTCTGTTAAGTAGCATGTCGCAAGACAACAACAATGCTTCAACGAAGTTCGAAATACAATTTTTTGTTTGCTCTAACAATTCACTTTCTTTAAACAAAATGCTATGTAGACTAAAACCTTTAAGTTGGACCACTTGTTTTACTATCCCCCATAAATCTCGAAATTTAAGGGTTCGGAATAAGATGTTTTTTTTGGTATTTCCTGTTCTCCGGCAATATATATTTCCGGAAGTATATTTCCATTCAATTTGATATTTCAAAATGAAACATGAAATAATGTTTAATACAATTCGGAAATAATCGTTTCATAATTCATGTCTCATTACATGCTAACCCGGCCAGTTCTACTTCTAATATACTAAAGAAATATGAAAATCCTACCAGCAATTCCATATAATCCTATGTTTAAGCTTTTGAGACCCGATTGCGGTTGCGGTTCCAGCCACAGCGCCTAATTCTAGTCAATACATACATGTAACTAATTTACTCGTGACACTAAACCAAAAATACAATATATGGTGGCAATAAAAAATACTACACGATGCCTTCTATAGATCTTAGTTTGTTGGAGATAATTATGTACATTGATGCAAATAAAAAACTGTTACATCCAGAATTTTTTACTTATCGAATCGCGTTCTTTAATCAAAGTATATTGCAGTTGGCAAATACAATAAATTGTAGATGTATATAATCACTAGATGAAGTTATTTGTGTATCGTAAATCTTTTTATGTGACTCACTTGAATATAATATAATATTCTTCTCGCTTTCCTAATTGATACAGTACAGCATATATTATCATGTTTGCTACCTTCTACTAAATCTATATAATATGGCAAGTAAAAATCTGTTCACACCTTCCTTAAACATTTTTTCCCTTTGCAATTCTCATGAAAAGGAAAGGCAAAGCTAAACACATCTCAGGGGAAACTCCAATCTTACAATTAGTATTAATTACAAATTAGGAGTAAAATATTGAACAATTTTAGTGCGTTTTAAAGATGAACTTTTAAGAAAATTAAAGTAGCGAAAACTTAGATATTGCAGCAAACAAGCTTAAACAGTTAAAAAAATATCACTTTTTCTTAAATGTTATGAAAAGTTGTAATGAACGAGGAGTTTCTTATAAGCAATTTTAGGTTGTATCATGTGACTTTTCCTCCTTCAAACATTTTGTTATCCCTTCTACCAAAATAAATTAAAATATATTATGAACAAAACTAAAGTTTGAATTTTGAAGAATACAAAAAGCTGAAATGAAGCAGAATTCTTCATACAAAAGTTGGTCCTTATCTTCATTTCTTCTTGTTGTTTTTTGGAGTCACCTTTTTCATAATATGAAATAAAGATAAACCAAACAAGTTTTAGCATAGCTTTAAGCAACCATCGTTTTGACTTCCGGAGTTAGTTTTTCTTCTTATCTAATTTCTACAATAAAAAAATCAGCTATCAAGAAATGTGTTACGTAGTATTTTGACTAAATCTGTTTCAAGCTATAAGACTATAAGAAAATCTTCCCAGTATATATATTATTACATCAATCATCATATCATTCATGTATAAATATTCGGCTTAAAAACATTGAAAGAGAAATCTGGGCGAATTTATCTTTTATGTAAATGTTTCTCACGCACCGTTGCCGGTCGCTAACTTCCGATAAATACTTGTTTTGGTGAAAAATACACAACTGTTCCACGTACAAAGGAGTAGCACTTGTAACTTGAATAGTTCTACAAGGAATTTCCTCTCTACTTATTAAATTAGCCAGCTTACTCGCTAAAATTTTAAGATCTTATTGAAAGTGGTCAAAATAGACATTATCATTGTTTGCGAGTGAGCGATAAATATTCTCTACTTCTCAATATACTCACAAAATACCAGTTTCATCCTCAATTTTTTGCCTCAGGTTACACAGTTTAAAAAATCTTTAGCTCTAATTTTTTATAGCTTAGTTAGTAGCAACCTAGGAAAGGTTAATTCACTCAGATTGCTCCTCTGCGAACAAATAATTTCCTAATATATTGGAACAAAACCTAAAGGACACTATGAAAACTTGCATGTATAACTAATGCACAAGGTTATCCCATTGAAATATAATGGTTCATTGGGTTATTTAAACGTTTCACCTCTCTCAAATATTATGAACAAGACAATAAAAGTGCAATCAACTATATACCTCTATACAAATATAATTTGATTAATAATTAACTTGCTTATTTAAGAATATTCGACAGGTGAGTTTACAGTCTCATATATAATATTTCTCTCAGTTCAAAGGTTGTGAAGTCTTCTCGAATATATACAAAAAAAGAACCAAAAACACACGTTTACATAGCGCTATACAATTAAATAGTGACCCAGTGGGAGATACAAGAGGAAACTGAACATAGGGCCTTTTGTTGTACGCAGTAACAATTGCTAGCTCAACCGCTACATAAAAGTCTCATTTTCTTGACATATCAGATATCGCATACCATATTTCATCATCAAAGACTTCCAAAACAACAAAACCGATCAGGTAGACTTTGGTTCTTTGCACAACCTCCCAAAATAAAGGGCTCAGACCGGAAAACGGAACATGAGCATGCAACGGATGGGATGTTTTGTGAACATTTTACTGGAACTGGTAGAATATTGAATATAAACATACGTTTGCTGGAGAAATTGTTCTTATTGCAAATATAATATGGCATTGGATTGGTATCAGTTTACGGTTGGATAAAATTCGCCAATTAACCTTTTCCGTTGAGTTTTTCACACGAAATCTCTCGTACCTTTATGATAAAAGGACTTGCCGGTTCTACGAGTGAGTATAGGACTTTTCCAAATATAAAAATAGGTATATTTAAATGTGTATCATGAAGTTTTAGCTAAGAGTTGTAACCAGACTCAACTAATTTGCTAAGTCTGACGTGTTTGTAACAAGTGTAACATGTGTTGACACAAAAATGTGACTTTCTTGACGGATACACAAATAGAATCCTCACAATCCGAAGATTTTACTTTGTATTTCTGGGGTTGTAATTGAATTAGCTTAGAACATACAGGTGAAAATATACCGATATCATGACATTCAGTGTTGTATACGAAAATACCCCGAAAGTTACGTATGTGGATGTAAAGGTAGTCGTTTTATATATGTATAAACATCTATATGAAAGAATGGGAACATTCTTAATACATTCGGTTAGACGAGGTCAGTATAAATATTTAAGTGCAAAAATGAACGACTTGAACTAGCATTATATAAAGGTTACAAGTATGTAAAAGTGCTGTCGTAATGTGTGTTGTAACGTAATAATATATTTAGATGAAAATTGTTTCATTCTGACGAAACTCGAGGGACAGCGTTTCGAAGGAGAACCATGCTCTCTGCTGATATTATGGGTAAGCTGTTGTCGCTGTGATATTTGACGAGATGAATGACGTTGTTGAACGTTCTATCTTTAGTTCGCACCTAAAACAATGAAATCAGTCGTTTCACTCAATTTTTCCCCAAATTTGAAATTTGTTAAGAATTGGACAAGTTTGTTCTGCACTTACAACGCCTTCGGGGTCAACCAACAACAGATGCTTCGGTGATCCACTTTGCAAACCCGTAAGAACAAACTGACCCGGACATGCCATTGACTCACGCACCAGAAAATCTCCATCCTAGAAAAATAAAAGTTCAACAGTGCGCTGAATATATCAAATAGAAAACATAAAATGTTTCGAGCAAGTCAAAGTTGCCAGTTTACTTACATGCTTCAGAAGTTCTTCTGCTTCTCCACGACTAACTGTCCCGTGGAACCAAATCTCGCCCTCGAGTAGTCGCCTCTGATCCTCAATAACTTCAACCGGAATAGATTGTGGCAATGCAGTAGCAAATGGTTCTATAAAATGAGAGCAGAATATGCGCTTGTCAAATATTTGTAGTTTAAACGAGTCTTGGGCAAAAATAATTTGTTTTCGGGAGCAACTCGATCTACTTACGCATATCAAAAGGATCTTTGGGCTGGGGTTGGCTGGGTGAGTTGGGAAGACCTAAACCAGTGCCCACTACAGAACCATGTCCACCCGAAGCACCTAAGCTATTAGCACCACTAGAATGGTCAGATCCTGGCAGCAGAAACGAATCCAACTGTTTATCTTCCACAGATGGACCAAAGGCAGGTGGTGTTGGAGCTTCAAAGTCAATTAAATTTACGCTAAGCTCTGAAATCATAAAAGAAACGAATTAGAAACGTTTTTGCAATGGCAAGTTATACTTAGATTTTGACGCCTAAAAATATTGCGCAACTTTTCTTACCTTTGTCTGAAGTGGAATGCAAATTGAGTGGAGGTGGTTCCTTAGCTCTGCTAGAAGTTGCATTTCTAATTTTCGGAACATTCTGAATCTTATCCTTATTCTCAGAGTTAGTTTGAATATCGGGAGGGACCTTGCCAGGAAGATCGTTATAATACTCAGGATCATCCGTCGTTATTCTAAACACACACGAAACACAACATAAGTTACCATTTCCACGTTCCATTGCTAGTTTAACGTCAATTTATGTCAAAAAAGCAAATTTATGCAAGCTGAAGCTATTACACATTGCACACAAAATGGCAAGGTAAACTTACCGAGGTGGAGGTGGTCGTTTTTGTAAATATTCCTTGAAGCGAAGCTCGAAGGCTTGGCCAACAGTTGTAATGACATCCTGTGCCAGCCCACTCCCACATTCGAGTACAAAACAAGCTCGTCCAACGATTGTATCTTTGGCCACATATGCAACAAAATCCAGCATCGTCTAAAGAAAAAATGAAATGCACCCACATAAATTTCAGGTAATTGTGCTACTCCAACTTATTTCCTGTTTTCATATTTGTTGAGGACTAACTTGACTTACCGCATCGCCTCCAGAAGCGAATGATATATTTGGCATATCATGAACAGCAATCACAGCCCCAGTGTCGAGACTGGTGAGTTTTAAACAGGTACTTGTGATAGTCAAATGAACATCCGATCCGGCATGATCTAAGCGTGGTCGCATCCCCAAAATCCGTACTACCCTTCTGTCAATCTGTAACAAGTCAACAACCCAGAGTCGTAACAATATTCCTTTTTTCCTTATTAACTTAACTCAATATCTTGATTCGTATACAATTTTATACTCTTTTTGAACTAAATTGGAATCTTGAACACCCAGATTTTAATCTGATCTCATCCCACTCGTCCTAATTTTTTTTCCAAATCCGTTTATATCTACATGTTGGGGAGAAATGACATAGATACGCTCGCAATCCTACGTTTTATTCATTCTACGCCAGCAGGACGACACTTGGCTAAGAGAAATGAAGACTGAATTTTTGTGGGCGGTTGACTTGCGTTGTTGCGTTACCTTACAAATTCATACATTCAGCCTCGTTTGGAAACGAACAAGATTTGCGACTTTATCAATTACTTTAATCTAATTCAACCTGAACACTCAAGCACTCTCTATGCGAAGCAGTTTTGGTGTGTGTGGTCTTGGGTGCAGGAATCTCATCGTTTTCCCATTTACCCAGCATGTCACTCTGAGATGCCGACCAAGCCCCAACCGTCGCTGGTTCATACCAAATTACTCTCCACATCACCATACACTACCACTACCATCCATACCCTTTCCTCCAGAAAAACCGTTGCACGCAAGCATTTTCTACCAAAACAGGTGAAAGTCGCACGGCCAAAAGTGAATGACGTAAAGCTCATTGAAAAGCAAACACAATGAACTAGCATATATAGGCTCCTTTCTTTCCTAAATCTCCATGCTTTGAATACATTGTGCCGTTAAACGATGCGTCATTAGTCATTTGGTATGAAGCTTTCATTCAATCACCTGGAATGACTCAAAATGAAGGCAAGAAAGAAACCACTTTTGGATGTGCGTCAGAAAACCAAAGGAGGGCTGCTCTCCCTCTTTCGTCATCAAATCTTCCATAATTTAATTGAGTTCCAGTGACCCGACACCACACACCAGCACCGCTTCATTTCGGGACCCATTTATGAATTATGAATTACGTAAAGGAAGAATTACGCCCTCCATAATTCAGTAAAACTATGAACATCGACATAACAAACGCTGATACGTCTGATGCAAAAAAAAGTGTGACGTAGTTGAATACCCACATATCGTCGCAGTCACCTCTTATCCTCCGGGTAGATGAGATGAGAAAGTAAAAAGATGAAAATCGCACTTGAGCATCATTTCTTAATAGACACCTTCCCAGTATCACACCTCCCGTCTCGCACCATATCTATGAATCTTAATAAAAGTTCAAATGTCAGGTACACCTACATGTGCATGTGCTAGGAGAAGCTCCCATATTCTCGCATCTTGTTTACCACAATCATCAATGATCGTAAAAATATCCCCGCATCCTCATCCATCCATTAATATCGAATGAGCCTCGAGCTCTCTATTTCTTCCGAGGTGGCATGAATTTTTCAAGCAATTTCTTATTTTCGTCGAGAGGGGCTGAGGGCTTTGCTCGAAATCGAAAAGAAGGTGTTACCGTGCATAACATGATTATGATATTTGTGCTGGAAGCGTCTGGAAATCCACTTGCGTCGGGGAAAGGAATTCTGGTCAACACTGGAAAAGGAAGTTGTCTCGCTAAGTAAACAGCAGAGAGGGAATATTCCAACTTCCAACAACACATATTTTCTGAGGGAATTTGTTGGCAAACTACTGTTACTTCAGGATGAATGGAGAACATGCATAATTCCATCACACAAGCGGAAAGTGTAACACATTACGCCCACAGTTGTGCATATTACAGTGTGTTCACTGTATGATCCTATATATCGCTGATGCATGTAAAAAAAACTCGACAAAACTACTTCACTAAATGACTTTTCCATGTAACGATGTATCATTCCATTTCTATGAACTTTCCCTTCTCCTAAATGTGTATATCGTGAGCAATTTGAGCACATTACTTGCGGAGTAAGCCACGCGTGGTAAGTAAGCAATCTTCAAGGATTCAATGAGATCATGCCACCAGCTAACAAACAGCAATATTATACATATTGCTAACATGTCTCGTCTCTGTGAGCACGCAGGGATACCAACATCATATCATAACATTCATACACGTTCGACAACACACGGAAACACATTCTTTGGGTTATTTTTATGAAAAAAAAGTCTTTGCATGGTTTACCTCCGAAATTAAATCCACATTTCCAGCACTGAGCCATGTAACTTTATATTCAAGTTAATTATGTTGATGTATAGCCTCTTTTCTCTTGATAATATCAAAGTAAAGATGAAAGGGATAGAGGCAAAGATGAAACAGCGTAAGATGAGATTTCTAAATGAAAAGAGTGGGGAGGGGGGAACAACTTATGTCCAACGTCAGGGGAAAAGAAATACAAGATGAGATGAGAAGAATCTGAGTTCCGTTGGCCTCGATCGAGATCTCATTTTTCTCTTCGCAAAAACAGTGCAAGTTTGGAAGAGCGATACATGCATCGAATGCTGCTATTCTCTTTGAAAGAGGAAACTGCTGAAACTCATAAGGAATTGGAGGAATTAGTAATGAAATATTGAAGTGGACACTATTATATAACAACAAAATTAAGCACCGAACACTCTATCCAGTTTCAAATAAGGACTTTGGAAACTTTTAATAAACAATTCCCTTTTTTGTTTCACGCTTTGTCATTGTTTCAGGGGGGTTTTGTTTGAATCTGAGAGTGTCGCTGTTAAGAGTGACTTGCGTCTTCTGTGACAACTTCTACTATTTCAAAAAGAACAAAAATAAGTTTCAAGGGAGATTTTCATCAAGTGAAAGTACCTCTTCAATAGTGAAAGAGATTGGGGAAAAGGACTCTAGTAGCTAGAAGCTTTAAGTAGTCTGAGACTGCAGGTTTCTCTAATTCTCTTTCTAGTTTCACAGGAAAAGGGAAACAGCAGTGTATTTCTTTCTACGTAACAAAATCCTGTATGCAAATATCTTTCTCTCGAGGTACCTGGTGCCTCGGAATCTTCCATTTTCCAACACATCAAAGGTTCACTTTAAGCTTAACTACTTTTCGCTCTCAGGGTGAGAGAGAGAGAGAGAGAGGAGAGAGAGCGCATCCATTCATCCCGTGTTTGAAAAAACTCGCAATTTCAATCCTCATTCACCTTCGCAATGCCAACACGAGAGAATGGGGGAATTCAACGGGCATAAAAGTTTCATAAGTTGTTCCTTCACAAGTCCTTTCGTTTTTCCTTGCCTCGCGCTGTATTCATCCTCCGCCTGAAGACTAACACATCATTTTCCCATTCTCTCCGTTTTCCTATTTATGATTTGATTAGTGTATGTGTGAGAGCCAAGAATGAACTATTGTGGGGAAATAGCTCATTCATAGGAAAACTCGAGGCGAACTGTTACAACCGACACAATAAAGGGAAGCGGAGAGCACAAGATGAGGATGAGAAGGGCACCCAGACAAGTGTGAGTAACAAGAGAGTGGCGTAGATTTACATTCTCAAGATCAGAGTCTTTTCTTTCTCGCTCAACTCCACGTCTTATATTTCATCTCTCTCCACATATAACACTCATTCACGACGGAACACACACACATTTCCCCTCTTTATCATTGCATCTGTATGTACATTAACCAGGGAAAAGAGTAATATATATATAACCTACCTCTTTCTCTATGTTTTGGTTCCTCTCTTTTCCCAAAATTTCCCCTCATCTCATCCTATCTGAGTGAGCGAAGAGCAACCAACACGACTAACCGATCGATATTTTCCCTTTACCCACACCCCCACATTTTCCTGACTCTTTCGCAAGAGAAGGAGAGAGCGAGAGAGACAGAGTAATAGTCTTGCCACATGCCAGGCCCACAGGCACTAACACAGCAAGGAAAACAAATCCACGTCTTTTTTCGAGACACACGGCAAAGCGAAAACATTCTATATTCATAATCTACATTTACCTGCGAAACATGAATGGCGGAGGTGTGCACCTACACCGTACCCGAAAATATAAGATCCACTTCTCTTCTTGTAGTGCATTTTCCCAGTCAAGTCAGATGTAGTTTCAAACATTTTCTCACAGGTGAATCGTTTAAAACACGCTGGATAAGCGTCAAAACCTCCTTGATAACGATATTTCTGAATGACCTCTAACAATATGTTTAAGAACATATCGCACCTCTCCTCTCCTATGTACATATAGAAACTATTGCACAACTGACTGATCAATCCATCCTCTGTTATTTCACTCTGTCAAAGTCAGCATGTGCCAGCTGCTGCCATTCACTTTTATCCATCTCGCTACTTTTTTTCTGGCCAACACATGGTTTTGCAAAAACCTAATATGTGAGAGTCGATAGAGCTCCCCATAAACTACACATAATACACTCGCATTCAAATGGTTCTATATTTTTGTTTAAACTTGGATGTACAAACGCCGTCATTTATTTGCGTGCATCTGCCAATTTCAGAGAATTCGCCATGAGAAAATTTTCGAGTGAGAACGACCCACTTTTTAACTAGCCTTGAACAATTTCTTTGCACTGGCACAAGCTACATTTTTAAAAACTATGGTTGTGTGTGGTCTCATCTCCTAACACATGTCAAAACTCACACACTTTTAGTGGCTAATGAAAAATGTGAACTTGTCCAATTAGTGAAAGGAGGTGGAGTTTAAGGGAGGAGGACTTTCACCCAGAAAATTTCCTCTTTTATGCTCACCTACCTTCCCGAGTAAAAAAGTGACAACGACCTAGGTACTAATTACAAAAGTAGTGGGAGTGATGACTGAAAGTAACTTGTTTTACTCACCTTTCTCTTCTTATCTTGAGACCGAAGGCCAGCCGCTTCGCAGACTTGATTGATACACTCCCTGGAAAAAATAAAAAAATAATGATATTTCTAGTCATGAAAGATAATTACTCGTATATACTTAATTAAACTTCAATCAAAGAGGAATATTTACATACGTGAATGGAACTTATATGAATAAATGTATGATTCATAATAATATCTCTTTTGCTTTGCCGTTATTGTTCCAAGAATCCAATATGGATCGCGCATCCTCGTCCCAGATCCAATTACCATTACACGAAGCGGGACAACTCTGGCTTTTCTTCAGAAATATAATATGCTATACCTTATACTTCTATAAACTCATGAACTCATTCATTTCTTACGAAGTGAATGGAACACTATACATTTCCTTGTCTTAAGACTATATTCTCGTGCCCAGTGAAATGTAAGACTATCCGAATCTGCAAAATTAGCCAAATCATCAGTTTCCCGTCCTTGCAGAGTGGAAGCGGTTTGACAAGAAAAATAGTCATGGTATGGCGGTATTCACCGAAGTCGTCAGTTTCACGTTCATTCATTCATTTTTCCCCTTTTCTTCCGCCAATTTTCCACTCGCTCGCCAACCCAACCATGATCCAGAGTGGAATGGATAAAACGAAAGTGAGGACATAGCAAGGATATCAATATTTTTTGTATAGTCTGTGCCGCTGGACAAGTTTCTCTCATTCTTGCTCAACTTTTTATACTGAAAGTTATTTTTTGCGAGCAGGTAGATTTCCCCTTATTTTCCTACTTTCCCCGACTTTCTCTATTGTTATAGTCTCCCGTCAGCTAGTGTTCTCCTATTTTTCGACAGAGTCACATCCACTTCATTATTTATATTGCCACAAATCCTGAAAAAGAGCGAAGGCGAGAATAGTATGCTATATGGACCTACTCTTCAAAGGAAAAAAGGAGGACAGTGGTATGTTCGTTCTGTTCGTTTATATGTGTCTGCTTTGAGACTCCAGTGGAGAAACTACAAAAAACAGTATCCATCCATGCTGCCTAGAGGTAAAACGACTGCATAACGCCCACGCAACGCCCTCCACAAAAAAATCTACTTGAGAAGAGGAGCATTTATATGAACATGAAAAGAGATATTATAGCGAGATATATGGAAAAAGTTCCACTTCTCCCCAAAGTTTCCTTTTCATCTATTCCAGAATAGAATATTGTCCAGAGGAGGACCACAATAGAGCCACATGTGTATAGATATGTGGACGCGTTATGCATGTACAAAGACAATTTTGGCATTTTCCTTAAATCCTTGCATCACTGAGTTATATAAAACATGCATTATCTCTTACGTTGGAGATATAACGAAAAATTCTCTTCCACGCTCCACTATTATTATTTCCATTTTGAACCTTTTAAAAAGTAAAAGAAGGGGAGAGCCACTTTAACTTTTGTCTAAAGGTGGAGATAAGCTGCTTACAGAGAACATCATTATGAGACGTGAGTTGCTTATTGCAAGCCTGTGAGCAACAACAAGAGTGGGAACGCTTTATTGACGACGATCACCATCGCCGCAGTAGTCGAATCTTTCCTCGACAAAATGTAAAGTAGCATATCATCATTATCCGACGAGTCGCTTCAGACAAACTTCTCTGTTGTGAGCTTAGTCTTTTCTGTTATCTTTTT
>JAQFZW010002320.1:0-18174 GCA_034687055.1 Heteromurus nitidus | reverse complement strand
TGTGAATTACTGAAAGTTTTTGTGTTGGATGTAAATAGGCTCAGTTTCGTTTGCACAATTTCTTGGGCATGTAACTTGCTTGTGTTGTGCAAACACAAGTTACGCAAACGCATTTCCACATACTTAAATTAGTTACACATCAGGATTTGTGTACACTATTTAACGACTAACGACTCCATACTTAATGCAAATGCTCGCTGTATAAATGAATATAAATAATCTCTTGTGACGTAGTTGAATATGATGCCCTCCTCTTTACATTTTATTCTCTTGATTCTTTCTACACACAAAATCTTGGAAGGATCTCCCAAGTTTTATGCACGCTAAAATGCTGCTAAAAACGGTTTATTTTCAACAGAGTTATTATTTATCACTTTCCTTTTCTACTTGACCCGTGTGAGTTGTAAACTAAAATACGAATTTCATGGTTTCAAAACTTACAAATTGATACTACTCGAAACTTGTTGGTTGGATAAAATATGGTAGCAGATTAGGAGGGATATTAATTTCAATTCGAGAAAATCTCATGGTACGAAGAAACATGTGTGCCCGTGGTCAAAATGTCAAGTGAAATGCTAGGCTTTACATCATCCTAATCATACTGTGGACGTAACTATTATTTTTATTCGATTTGACATTCGAGCGGAGGAAGGCTGCCCACGCACCCACATTTCCAAGAGAGTTGAAGAGAGTGCAACAAAGCAGAGGGAGAGGGCTCAAACAAAGTAATTCTGGGTGTACGTCAAAGGGGAAAGCGAGCCTGCCATTTTTTGTGGATCGAGTGAAACAGTAATAATGGCTTCCTCTTCCCCTTCTCTCGCCAACCAGTTTTTTGGGAGAATTTTCTCTTTCTGAAGTTCACAGGGGAAACGTTGTGTGCTTTGTTTCACATTTTCGTGGGCAAATGAGCGTTGACACGGTGCGATTAGAGTGGTTGCGTGAGGCCACTCTGTAATCTTGACTAATGGACATTTGTAAAATGCATACATTCGCTTTGAGAATTCATATTTCAATTTCGGAAATTCTCTGTTCCGCTGCAAGCGGAAACAGGAAGTGTACAACTGCCACAGAGACTGCTCCACTCTGTCAAAGCAAAACTTGGCTGCTGCTGCTGCTGCAGCAAAGGAAATCATTCACAAAAATTACATCACTTCTGTCCGAGCTACACGTTCGACACGACATTCGGCAGGCGAAAACAATTCACTTCACAATTTTACAGTTTCGTCCAAAAAATACATTCATTTTCATCATTTCATCACACTTTTAGGTTCGAAGGTCAAAAACACGGGGTCACTTACTCTTGTCCCGGCTCCCACTCGCGCTGTAGTTGAGCTCCAGGTGGAGGTCCGTGATTTGCCAGAAGTATCCTGCGCCACATAAAAAAGAAGAGAAGTGATTAATTTCCCGTTGCACAAATAAATTAAGTCTAATACAAAGTAATGGGTTTCTTGTAGGGATTTTTGGTGATTATGCTTGCGTCAGGCATAATCGCATTGCATTTTGTCCACGAGCAACAGACAAGAACTTGGATGAGCATTTCAGGAAAAGCGGAGACGACGCGGGGCAGTGATGCACGCACCACCCGACACTGGACAAGGGAAATGAGGTACAGTTAGCGCATTGCTCACTTTCTTCTTGGTTTCCCGTGTTTACCCTCTGCCCCGACGTCATTGAGAATCGAGACAGAGGAAGAGAAGCACTTTTTCAATTAAACGCTCAATTAGCAACATGTCGAGCTTGAACTGGAGAATTGGAGCTCGTCTCCACTCTCCACAATTCTCTAATGACATTCGCATGCAAGCGAGTGGGGTGCATTGGCAGTGACAATGGGAAACACCAAACACCTGTGTCCGCCCGTGTCTCTCCTCTGAACAGCAGCAAGGGAAAGGGTGGAGGCGATGAGTCAAAAAATGGAAACATGCACCATCTTCTCAGCAAATGGGCTTCCTTTCCATTTCGAAAAGGGAACACATTTTCCCATTTCTGATTCGGATGTGCATTTGGCGAGGACGATGCACGCGGCATGTAATTCCCTAATTAAATGGGCGGATTCCTCCGGATGTCGGCACAAAAAGGAGACAATGCTCCGCTGCCGTTTCTGGATGCATTGGCTAAACGCTATTCTCTCCTCCGCTCATTTTTTATTACACAGGCGACATTAATTGGAGACGAGGTTGGTTGTGCGTTGTGCATGATGTACGCAAAGCACGGCTGAGTGAGAGTGAGTGCGATGTGCGATGATGTGTGCCGAGAGAACACATTTTCTCCCTCACTCAACTTTGCAGGGAGATGGGTGCAGAGAGCATCTAAACATGATCCTTCATTTGCTTAAAGCTTCATCGTGGGACTTTGTTTTTGGAAAGCGGATTAGTTGCTGGAGAAATAAGTTGTTCGTGTGGTCACAATCAGTGGGACAGTTGCAAGTCTGATGACACATGAGGCGGAATGCACTAATAAAAAAGTAGAGAGCGAGCAATTTGGGGACATGGACATCTGAAAAGAAAGCAGGAACAGTCTTACGATTCACAACTTTAGTTCAGATGCAATGTTGTGCACACGTAGAAAATAAATATTAGTCCGTCAAAGTTGACAAGATTGAAGAGGAAGAAGGCGAGTTGTCATTTCCCGCTCGTCTTGATTATGCACATCATGTGTCACCCTTTACAAGAAATGTGGCTGAAGGAGGTGAGTGAAAACATGTTCGTCCCTTGTGCGCCGTGGGCGCTATTCCTCCTCGACATACGGACAAGTGTCTCCGTCTCTCTCTCGCTCTCTCAAAGTTGAGGAGGATGAGCGGCAGATGATATGGAAATGGAAGGTAATGAAGTGAGTGGAAGTTGTGGGAGCCATGTCCGTAGCTCTGCGGCGAGAGAGATCACATGCTGGAGAAATGAAAGAGAGCTCAGGCTGTTCTCGCAGAGCTCTTTTATCTCTCCTCGGAATCGCATAAATCGGGATAAGTGGTTTCACTGAGACGACTAACTTTTTAAACTAAGATTTAGACAGAAAGCTCAACAACTTGTTAAGATGGAGGGAGGCGAGACCCGGAAAAGTATGATGAGCGAACGGAGAAAGCCCACTTCACTTCACCTTGCTTCAGTTTCAGTTTTTTGAGACTTTCACCGCGCCTAGTAATGCGGATCACACGTGGAGAAATGTGCGGCTGGTTGGACTCGGCAAAGAAGTGGTGTACAAGACGACTCGCTCATTAACGCAGCTACTCCCATCCTCACAAACAAGACATTGACTCGTCGAGAGAGAGAGAGGAGAGAGAGAGAAAGTGGGGAAAAGTTGATGATGGAAACCAAGCCCGCCACTGATCGTGAGTCGGGAAATGGACGACTCACATAAAAATTGACAAGCTCAAGAAGGCTTAGAGCGAGGATGTGCTCGCAACATGTACATTAGACTTGTTTCTCCAACTGTTCGTCTTTCTAGCTCGGCCTGAACAACACTGCTCACAAAATGACGACAACGCTGATGGTGATGTACATGGCGCATATGTCACCAGAGCAGCTCTCCCAGTTTCCGGCATTAAAACAAGCGTGTCGATGATGATGATGACGACGAAGGAAGACAAGTGACGGATTCTGCACCGCGTATATTGACAGAGCGACACTATTTCCAGCAGAGGACTTGGGCAAGAAGCGCAATTAATGGTTACACTTGTACGTGACAAGGGAGAGGCATGAGGAGGAGCAGCGGACAAGAGTGAGTGATCCGTGTCATGTCCGCCTCTACCTTTTCCCCTTCCACTCTTTCGCAATTTAGCATGCAAGTCAAGTGGAAACTGCTCACTCTCATTTTGCAAAAGAAACTCTCTCTTCTCCACTTTTTGCCGACTGACGCAGAGAGAGAGGGGGGGACAGGCGGCTTAGTTGTTCTTCCAAGTTTTATTCGTTGATGAGGATAAGTTGAGTTGAGCCTCGTTGCACCGGTGGAAGCAAGCCAAAGCCAAGGCAGTTTCTGTGCTGTGTTGCAGCGAGCCACACATGGCCCTTTTTTGTCGCCAAATATTAGAAGAGAATGGTGTGGTTGTGGAGGAGGATAAAAAGGAGTTGTTGTGTGCAGATGAACAAAACCAAGCTGTTTTTTTTCGCCGTCGCCATTCCCACTCCCATTATTCGGTTGTTTTGTTGCCCTCGCAGAGTGAGCTGGGATGCTAGTAAGGTTGTAAGCCGACCGTAATATTTAATGTCATGTGGCGTGCACTTTATGACCACGACGAGGAAGTGGAGCAACATCCACAGCACACGAGTCTCATGTCAGAGAGAGAGAGAGAGAGAGGAAGGTACGAAGGCCGGGAGCATATGATAATGATGCGAATTCATGCACCCTCCTCCATCCCATGCATGACTTAGCAGAGTTTAGGTGTGCCGCAGAAAACAAGGAGACGGTCACTCAGCGACGCGAGTGCGAAGAGGAGAGGAGAGAGAGAGAGAGAGAGAGAGAAACGGGCACCATTATCATCGTGATTATTACCACGACCACTATCTGACCGAAAAGATGCACATCAACATGATGATCGTCCTTCGTCGCCGCATTAGCATCGTTGATGTAGTGAGCTGAGCAGAGTTCGCCGACTCAATGAGTGCGAGCGAGAGAGTGTGCTGCAGAAGAGAATGGAGTGGACGCATGCAAACGGGAGTTTTGTGGTGGAAGGCTGTTCCCCTTCCCCTCCTTTTATCTCCATGCATCCATCCACATTAGCTCCTTATTGCCCATAAATGCATGCTAAATAGGGGAGCAGACGAAAATGGCCATTTCCAGGGCAGCTCGAACACGCACCAGAGAGAGCTGTGGCGTCTCCCTCTCGCAAATCAAAAGCCAGAAAGCTCCTTTTCCCACAGAGAAATAGAGAGGCATAATATTTTCTTTTCACAAATACGAGCGCACCACCAACAACATAAAAATACGCTCGCCGTTTTTTATTCCTCCTCTCCTCAACTCAGTTTTGCAGGGAAGAGAGAAAGGCGAGTGGTGGTTTGTGACCCCGGAGCAGAGTGCTCTCCCAAAATATATGAAACACTGAAAATGGTTGGCTGGAGAGAGAGAGAGAGAGAGAGAGAGAGAGAGAGAGAGAGGAAGGGAGAGAGGGGGAAGGTAGAAAAAATGATGATCTTCATGATGCTCCGATGCTCGGTTAAAAGGACATGTGCTGTCATGCATGCATACAGCGAGGAAACATTACTGATCCCACGACCTCACAAAACTCGTGGCGAGACAGAGGAGCGGCGGAGGAAGAAAGAGAGAGAAAAATGAAACAATTTATTTTCCTTTAAAAGCTGACATAATGTGTATTTATCTGGTGATGCCAGTTTTCTTAGACCATTGAACGACGGACGATTTTACTCGTTCCTCCACACATATTTGCCACTGTCACGTGATATACTGCCGCCCGGACTCGCCACAGATGAGAAAGGGAGAGCATTTTCTACAAATTTTTACTTTGAGAATGGATGTGTGCTCTCTCTGAGACATGAAAAGCGCTGGCCCTTTCCTCCAACGGCCCTTCCTCCATCTTATTTTATTGGCTATTTTCATTATTCCCAATTCATTGCGTCCGCATGCTTCCGTGCGCATCGAGGAGAAAGCGAGTCCCCCGCCCGCACTCTCTATTCAAACGGCAAGAGTCAAAAGTAATTAATTGCCGAGTGAACATCACAGGCTCACTTATTTCTTACGAGAAAGAGAGAGATAGAGAGTAGCCCAAGGAAAACTGGCATTTTTTCACCTCGCTGGAAACGCCAGAGTGGAATTTGAAGATGAGTGGCTTTTATGAGTTGCGCTTTTGGTAGTGGCGGTGCGCAACAACCAACTTCACGAGCGCCATGTCAGGATTGTTGTGGAGGAGTTGGGCTAGATTCATGCCATGTCGCTGACTCGAGGGGAAGCGAGGGCAAGAGAGAGAGAGCGAGAGAGAGAGAAGCGCTTAATAAATGATTGACTGAATGGAGGGAAAGTAGCAACTGGAGATTCATTTCGCATCATGATAATGGCATCATAAAACGTGAAAACGAGATGAAGAGGGACCCAAACTAAGAGGTGTGATGGTCGCCGAGAGGAGAGAGAGGTGATGCACTATCTCCCTCAAAGCCCTCTCGCCTCTCATCTTTCCAGTCTTAACCTTAGCTCATTGCCGGCGTTCGCCGTAAAAATGTTGAAACATTAAATGCTGCTGCACACAACAGAAGCCAGCCAATGACAATAGCAGCTCGCGGCCTCGGTCGAGATGTCACCCTTTGCTTTTGACGATTAAAAAGAAGAGTGTGGAGGAAAGAGGAGGAGGGAGAGTGCTTGAAACCAACACGAATGAAGATTTGAGATTAAGAATCACAGACACGATTCCATGTCTCTCCGTCTTTGTTTTAAGTGAGCGACCTCTGCACCTAAAGACACCTCTCCGCTTCATAAATCTGCAGCAAGTTGGAAATCAGTGGGCCGTTCCAAGGACGAGCGCGGAATGCAAAGTTTAGGATAAAGTTGGCAGTTGCTGAGGGCAACCAAAAAGCGCGTGTGTGGCCACAGTGGCGTCATTGTTTTCTGTCGGAGAGACACTTGAAAACTTGAAATCTCTCATCTCCATTCTTTTTTAAGGGAAGAGCACATAACCAATTAATGTGATGGTTTATTATGGGCAGAAGAGAGCATAAAAAGCTGTCGTTGGTCGGATTCCTCACTGCCAGCGTCTTGGAGACGAGAGAGAAGGAGGGAAGGCAGAGAGGAGGAATAAAAGTGGGGAGCAATGATGGTGTGGCATCATTGCTCACATTGCTCGTGTGAGCGTCTCCGAGCGAGAAGAGAAAACGTCAGTTAATTGCAATCATTTTTATGTGTCTGCTGAGAGTCATTTCCTAATATGAACCTGTCTCATTCTTCCTTCAAACTCACTCGCTCTCGCTCCATCAAAGCAGCACGGCGAAAAAGATGGATAGAAAAGTGGAAAACATCCTTTCCTTCCCTCTTCTCTCCTTCCAACTCTTTACTACTTTCCCCTTTACCCTCTCAACCAAACTCCTTTCCCAACAAAATTATCCTTCCACTTCTCCGTCTTCTCTTCTTTCTAGATTCTCTCTCTCCATCTCTATCTTTGCCCTTGTGTATGCATGTAGCAGGGAGCTTGATTTCCTAAAATCACTCCTACATTTTTCTCGAATTGTAAATGCATGTTTCACCTTAAGACGTCTCGCCTCAGGTAAAGCTGCAACTTCAATTGTGGTGTGGTCTGCGACCAGTGCTACCAAACACCCATTCTTTTAAAGTTCAAATTAACTCTGTCGAAGGGAATAATTAAAGGCGAACCGCAGTTAACTGGCGGCGACACTGTCAACTTGTCTACTTGGCAGCGATGACCTCGATATCATGTAGTGACAAGTTACGCTACTTCAAAATCGTTGGAATTCTCATTGGTTCCCTTGACCCATCTGCTCAACGTGGAGAAGAATAAAGTGTTTGAGGCATGTGAACACTATTACGATCGCCATTTCCCCATTTTTATTCCGTCGCTTCATTCTTGCGAAATTTTTTGATGATTTTTAGGAAGAGTGGGCTGTGGCGAGCGTATTCACAACACACCTATTGCATCGAAATGGTGGAGTGGAGAAAAAATGAGGCGGAAATGAGGAACGCGTGTGTTTGTGGAAAGAAAGGGAGCGAGTCCCAATGATCCTGATTCCTTTCTCTCTGCATCTCCGCGTATCATTTCCAGTTGGTTGGCAGAGATTGGATCCGGGAGGAAGGGAAGGAGACTGGCAAGAGAGTGATGCCCTCAAGGGCAGCCATTTCCTTCTCTCTCTCTCTCCTCAGCACGCTACACACAAGAGTTCCTTACGCAAACATGTATCTATCGTGTGTAAAATGCCTACGAGCTACATTTCTCCTCGCAGAGCAGACAAGAAAGGAAAGGAAAAGAAGAAGAAGAAGAGAGAGAAAATGTTGGTATAATGACATACAATTTTCCCACTTAATGAAACCATTGTAAGTTGGATGCTGCTCAAGAAAAAAAGAGAGAGCGAATGAATGTCTTTTCCTCGTCCGCCCTTTTCTCCTTTCTCTGAAGCGTAATGGGACTGGTGACCTCGATTCAATTACATCATCTGAGACGAGAGAGAAAGTTGCACATTGACCAGCTAATTGTGAAAGCGCTTGCATTGCACAAGCAAACAAAAATCTCTCGCTGCTCAACGAGAGCAGTCAGTCAGTTATGACAGCGGAAGGGAAGAGGAGCCCTGCCTCCAGTTTCCCATTTTACGGTAGAGAGATAGAGGAAGAGAGAGAGAGGGGGGGGGGGAGATGGAAGGAAGGGAAAGTTGATTCAATAATAATTAATCCCCGTCTTGTTTCTCCTTTGTATAATGCTCCGAATTAGACGTGTTTTTTATCACGAGCGTAATGGAGCAACTAGAAAATGAAGGAGTGGCGGTGCGCAGTTCACTCTCTCTCTCTCTCCCTCTCCAGTCAACTTCACTCTGAGATTGTGAGAAAAGATTGAAGGAGATTTAGGAGGGAAATTACACGAGCAGGACTCACTCTCTCCACAAAACTCAAGGAAAGTGGAGCGAGAGTCACCGCAACACTCGCTCTTAATTCAGGCTCAGGTGTGCAACTTCTCTCTCTCTCTCACTCCTCCGCTCCCTTCCACTCCAGCTGATCACCATCACTCCACTTCCCCAACAAACTAATCTCGGCGCGAAGATGTCCAACTCACAAATCCTTTCTTCTTCCGCAAAAAATTTCCAGCAAGCAAGTTTCCTTGTGGGAAAAATGTGGTGTGTGCTTTGTGCACACACACACACACATCACACAACCAGCATTAATTTGATAAATGACCTGACCACTTTCCAACCGAGATATCCATGCCCTGCTCGGAATTTCATTCAAAAGGTGCATCCGCACAGTTGATTGGGAGAAGGAAGAGAGAAGAGTTTGAGCCACCTCTTTGCATGTGTGTTGTCCGAGTAAGTTGTTCAGATGCGTGTTTCAGTCACTTTGGTCACCATGACAATTCAGCAATCAGTCGGACGAGGAAATGACTCATTATTACAAGTAGCAAGTGTGGTGGGATGGTTGCGGGGCGCCGAGTCACCTGCACACAACATCCCACACGGGTAAAGGTATGTCCACTCGAATCCAGATCTTCTGGAGAAATGTTGCCAAGACTTGGGTTGAGATTTGAGATGGGAGAAGCGAGGCACATGTAAATCCACATGTTTGGTTTGGTTGGATGGATTGAAATGTGCGGTGTTAGCACTCCCTCTTCTCCCCGCTTAGCTTTGATGAGATGACTTGCGTAAATGTGGCCATAGCAGAAGATGGCCTCTCAATTTCCCTTATTCATGCCCAATTCGCCTTTCCTTTCTCTCTCTCGAACCAAGTGAAGGAAACGGAGCGCACGAGTGGAGGAAGAGTAAGTGATTCCAAATAATACGCGATTTTGAAGAGAGGAGAACATGATATTTCACTTGTGTTTGCAATTCAACAGATTTCCATTCCCATCTCTCATCTCACTCCTCTCTCCCTTGTTTGCACACAAGACAATGGCTTCGAAGCAATGGCTCATCTTTCTTTCCTTTTCTCTCTCTCTCTCTTCACTCTCTCGCAAGAGAAGGAGGAGGAGGAGGAGGGGAAGCCTTGATCATCATATTCATCCACTTCCGCTTCCTTGGCTCAGAAGATGATATTTGCTGACGTTCCAAGGAACACGTTGCATCCGCCCGAGTCAACATGGTAAAATGATTATAATGCAATTGGCGTGTGCCTAATAAGATCAATACATTTTTGATGAGATGTTTATGTCGGCGGTGCTGCTCTGCTGTAGGTAAACATGGAGACTTGCTCCTCCCCAGATTGTGGCCAGAGGAAAGAGTCTTGCCTCAGCTTTTGCTTCGCATATCATCACCATCATCTCCGTCTCCTCATCCATCTCAATCGAATTACGAACTGGCTCCGAAAGAATGTAGCAACCTCATCGCCTCTCTCTCTCTCAATTCATCGAGGAGCGAAGACAATAAGTGGACTGCCTTGTGCTCACCCTCCATTTTTCCATTTCCGATATTCCGCTCCTTTTTTGGCAGCACGCTGGATTTGGTGTTGGGAGAGCGGTGTGTGGGTGGTGTGCGCCACACCACGCTCCCATCACATCACGGCCAATTGAGCTTGTTCACACAGGCCAAGAATATCAAGCAACTCTGCTCTCTCTCTCTCTCTCTCTCTCTCTCTCCTGTGCTCACCGCTGATGCCAGTTGATACGGTGGAACATTTATGCAATCTGGAGAGAAATGTACGCACGTACTTGGTAAACGATATCGCCGTATGTAACGCAATATTATTTGAGGATGCAGACACACAATGAAGAGAGGCAGACGGGGAATAAGTTAATTTGGCCACGTACAAAACTGTCGGCATGCATCCATTCTCGGTCTCTCGGTGCTCCATGCTCTGGAGAGAGAGAGAGAGAGAGAGAGAGAGACATTTCAGCAGCATCTCTCTTGCGGTGGAGTGGAGAAAGGAAGCCCTTCTGCGGTGCTGGTTTGGTTGTTCTTGCAACATCCTCCTCGAGACACTCGCACACAACCTCCTTTTCTCTTTCTCCCCGCGTGTTTACATTAATTGGAGGAAGAGTGGAAACAGATTGTACACTCCACGTAACAATCATTGGGCGGATGAAATGGAAAAAGGGAAAATAATTAATTACACTACAAACGAGTGTGGCAAGCATATTCATGCAAAACACAAAAGACGAGAGAGAGAGAGACCAAACACAGCTCTTCCTTCCTTTCTCCACACAACATTCGTGTTGCACACACGAAACAGCTCACTCTCTTTCTCTCTTTCTCTTTGCTGAGCAGAGGATATTGTGACATGACTGAATATAATCATGGAAAATAATCTGATGAGAAAGAGAGAGAGAGAAATGGGAATGGCGATGAGAATGTTGACTTTTTGGCGTGTGAGAGAGAAGGGACGCTGTGAGCAGACTGGAAGAGGAAATGTTATGCATTATCGGTGGACATTAGTTTGGGTGCGCACTCATGAATATGAACGTGAACAGCTTTCATTTCCCAATTGCATTCTGCTGCAGGACTGAGAGAGAGAGAGAGAGGCTGAGAGTGAGAGCAAGAGCAGCACTATTTCCTCCAAACATGACATGTTGCTCTCTCTCTCTCCCATCGCACTTCCTATCTTCATATTCCTCTCCTTCCCCAGATTATCTCCTCACTTTGGCAGTGGAGCACACCAAATCTCTCTCATTTCACGTTCAGACTGTCTGCCCTCGACTCAGCAATTCCGCATAAATATCAGACTTGGTGCAGGTGACTTTCTCTCTCATTCCAATTGCCAGTGACTAGCTGCCACTTGCAAAAAAAACTTGAATAAAATACAAGTGTTATTGGAACATGGAGATGTGGTTGGTCGTGCCACATACGCACCCGCTACCATGGCAAGAAATAGCCTTGTACTCGCTGATGGCAACTCACTCGATTCATTATCCAAGTCACCATGCTTCTCTGCGTCCTTGTCTTTCCTCCGTTTTTGTTTAACTTGAAATCCTCCGCAATCGAGCATCGAGCTGAGAAGGGAGAGAGAGCGAGAGAGAGAGAGATGTGGCTCCAACTCTGGCAAGCGAGGAGGACAACGTGGATGATCGTCCCCTTGCTTGTAGCGGATAGCGCGAGGACAATTAGGAGGAATGAGTCACCCACTCCCGCTCTCCATTTGTTGACGAGGTGCCAGCAAAAAGCCACTTTCGCTTGTGAGTCTACGTATATTGCGTGGACAAAGACACATGGTGAAATTATGCCATTTTGTCCGCTCCATTGTCTAGCGACGACGATCTACGACTCATGTACCACCAAGTGCACCAATAAAAATTTCTGCCAAAAAGATAATGCCTCGGAGGTGTTCTCCTCTTCCTTGCCCGAGACTTTGCACTTTTCGCAGAAAATGTAAAAGCGTCGCTTCAGTACGCGGTCGGTCATTTACTACAAAGGTTTGGAGAGGAACGCTTTATAGTCGAAAATGTGACTTGTGCTGGGCGCTGGGAAATGGTTTAGTCAAAGGATACAGTTCGTACTTTTGCCTAAACTTTTGCGTTTTGTTACAATCTTCACCTCTTTTTTGTTTAATTTTAGTCACTCCACTCAACAATTGTTGCAATTTCGACGCAAAGATTCGACAAAAAAGGCGTTCTTCTGCTGAAATTCATGTAAACGGTCATATTTGAATGAGTTGAGAGAGAGAGAGAGAGCGGAGTTGAGCATTCTGGAGGAAGATGTGGAAGAGGTGGTGTGTTAGACGTGCCTTGTGCACTCGTCTCTCCTTTGTTGGCACTAGTCGCAGCTACATTTCCACACATTTCCACACATCCTCGAAGATTACATTATTACACGTTTCCCTGGACAGGGGGAGAGGCGTGTACATCTTTTGCACAAAGTGCACGCTGTCTGCCTCGCATGTTTTCTTTTTGCTGCGGACTGTCTCAAGCGGAGAATAAAAGGGTCGGGAAATAAACTCATGTTTTAACTGGTGGCGTGTGACCATGCTCTGAGCATCCAGTCGGCAGAGATATCCTCTTAGTTTCCACTGTTCGTGCGAAAACCAGAGACTGTCTATTAGAGTGAGCTCTTCTTTTGTCTTTACATTCCATTTTTCTTCCACTCACTTCCTTCCTTCTCTCCCCTTCCCCAATCTTTTATCCCCTGACTACCTTTTCCTGACCACCTAACAAAATATGGAGTTAAAGCCCGCTTCACTGCTCCAGTCTGATGGCATGTGTTTCTTGGCTGGCGAGAGAGAGAGAGAGAGAGAGAGAGAAAGGAGAAGACAAGAGTGAGGAAACGACAGAAGAACAAGGAGAGCGAGAGAGAGAGAGAGAGAAAAGAGTCATAAAATTTAATGCCCTCCGTCATTGCCTTTTCCCCTTAACTCTCTCTCACTCTCCGCTCTCTTCCTTGTCGACTGCACACTCACTTCCCTTTCTATTATTATTTCAAAATGTTCCTTTTCCTTGTTCGTCCGTCGTCCATATATTTCTTTTAAAAAAGCACGAGCAGACAGAGGGAAAGTAGATAGTTACGTTTATCCATACCTTTTCCTAAGCTCATCCCATTTAGCTTTGTAATAGCATTCTCTCTCTCTCTCTCTTTCTCTCCCATTTCTCTCCCTCGCTACACCGCTTCAGCACAGCTACACTACACCCAATTCTCGAGGAACACGCGAGACAAAGTGTGAAAAAGTAAACATGGGATTTTAGGAGAGAGCGTGTGTACACACCAAAATCCTCAGCTAGTTCAAGAAGCTCAACACACTCTCTCATTATCCTTCTCTCGCTCGCTCGTTTGCTTGCTGCACAACCTGCATGCATGCACACATTTCCACCCAAGTCTCCTGCACGAGCGGAAAACTGAGGAACGTGTCTACACGGACTAACAAAGCTCGTAAGTGGCTGCGAAGATGACTCAATTTTCTACAGAAATAGCACTAACGCAAGACTATCAACAAGGGATAAGGTGTGCTAGTGCGACTCAGCTAATCTCCTGCCTCGCTCCAACATGCTAAAAATGTCGCTCTGGAAGAAATGCTGCTAAATGAGAGTAGCATGTGAATATATTCTTGGCACTTGCTAAAAATTGACAAGTATTCCAAAAATTCTCGAGACAACTTATTGCAGCCACGGACAAGTATTTCACCTTCCTCAAGTGCTGCATCAGACTGATCGTGAGAGGATCGATTTGAAAAGGTGGCGCGGCTTTCCTCCATTCCCATTGAACGTGCTTGAAACGACCTCTCTAACGAACCATCCCAGATGAAATAGATGAAAAGGACTGCCCGTTCTCAAGGAAATGCATCATTCGAATACGTCTTTGTCGTCCACAACAATTTCCGGAGGTGGTTGCATGCGAGGTGTGAGTGAGTGACAACGAAAGGGGAAACGTGCAACCGCTTTCAGTGGGAGAGCGATACCGCTGCCACAAGTGTGCACTCGGGAGCCGAGCTCTGTGGACATGTTGAGAAGAGGGGAGCAGAGAGAAGGTGAGAGTAAAGCGGAGAGAAGGAAATGGGTAGAGGTCAGCTACCTATTTCTCCAAATTCCCTCGAAATGTACATTTTTGCCATTTTTGGGAAGACAATCCCATATCGTTCCCTTCTCTGCAGGTAGTCGCCATCTCAAGTATTTTTTGGTCTCGTCTGGCCAGACTCTCAAGGAACGATTTCCCTCTATAACTCTCTCCATCCACGCTCACGCTATATCCTCGTCATTTAGTCCATTGGCCACTCTCCGTGTGCTGCAGTTGAGGACAGAGAACAGCTCTCCTCCATTTTATGTCCCTCTTTCCCCTCCAAATAGAGTCTTGAATGGGCGAATCACGGGATTATTTTATTGAAATCACGGTTGTGGCTTCACTGAACCCTCCAAACGAAGATACGTTCCGACTTGAGAAGGCGATTCCACTCAAGTTCCCATTCTCTCTCTCTCTTCACCTTTCGCCGTCAGGAGTGAGTGTGTCCGCACAATAAATTGGAATTGGGAGCAATAAGACGGGCAAAGAGAATGGACCTGCGGAAGGAATTGGTGGAGAGAAATGGAATGGAATGGCAGTCTCCCGTGCTTCTTGTGTTCTCTGTTTGGAGGACCCTTACTCTTTCTTTGTACTCAAGTGTGCCCACTCTTCAAAGAGCACTGGGAATGGCTCGTTGGGCAACCAGACAAAGCAAGTCGAGCTTTCCGGGTTCATCAAGTAACCAGCTGGAAACACACGAGCATTCGGATCGTGGACAAAGTCCGCATTCGCTCCTCTCCATTTAAGACGAATCGCTCCGTGGCTACTTTGAGAGGAATCCGATATTTTTCTTTCCGTCTCCCAGAAATGTCCCCTTTGCTTTTCCAACCAGTTTCATATCTCAAAAAATGCTAATCATATCTCCCTTCCAATTGAATCTCTACTTTTTCTCAGATCGCGAGCAAAGAGGATGCTGCGAAATGCTCTTCATTCTATTTTAGGCTCACTTCTTTCCTTTTGACAGTTTCGCCGTTCTCATCCCACCACAAAATATCCTTCCATTTTATTCAACCTAATCTTTTGCGACAAGTCTCTCTTTTTCCCAGTGACCAAATATGTTGGAGAAATGTGTTCACACGCGCCGTTTGTGTTCATCCAGAGGCTGATTTTGTGTGATAGCCGGTGTCTCTGGAATGAAGTACTGGCGCCCCATCCTGCGAACTCACTGCGAAGGTCTGCAGAGACTGGCACATATTATTTGTTGGCAGCAAGTCCCGAAACACGGTCAAAAGGATTTCGATGGAAGCAAGCATCTACTTTATTCGGTGAGAAGTGGTTGGACCCTCTCTCCTCTCGTCTGAGGTTCTGAGTTAGCACGCATTATTGCACATTCTGGTGATTCGAGATGGAACGGGAAAACAAGGGAAAGCCGTTTTTATTGGAAAACGATGGAATGGTGGAAAGAGAGGGAGAGAGGGAGAGAGAGAGAGGAGAAGGGAGAATTAATGCAGCTATTTCGGAGTGGTGATGGTGCCGAGGCCCGCAGTGAGCCACAAGTCAACGTTGCTCCTCGTTGGCAATCATAAAAAATGTGTTTGTGGACGTGGCGAGTGGAGGAAAAGGCTGTAATCATGTCGTATAAAATACACAAAATGGACATAAAAACGCCGCATTTCTTATGTATATTGTTGTCGGGAGTGACCAACCGAAACAGATGTTCCCTTTTTACTACGAAGCAACAATCCCAATAATTCCATTCTTCGGCATTTCTCCACACACGAAAACATGCTCCACTTCCTCTCCCCTCTCGCTGCTTTCGGCAGAAAACAAAAAAGGAAAAAAGGAGGAAATATTGCGAGTTCCATAATCGTCGAGTCATGTGTGCTTCCTTTATCTGTCCATTGAGCAGGGAAATGGTGACAAAGAGTGAAAGGATGAGGAGCTTCATTCGTCCACCAAGTCCCGTTGCAAAACAGCAACACTCATAACTTCCCTTCAGCTGGAATGCGATGTTGTTGCGGATTCCCTCCGACTCTGCATATCCACATTTCTCTGCGCTGCCAAGATAAGGGGAGTCTCGCCGAGAAGGATTTACAAGGGACAACATGAGCGAGGAAGGAAGGAAAAGAATAGCCATTTCACACAACTTTTCTCTCGCGCTCTCTCTCTAACGGCCACTCTGGAGCTGAGCTGGAGACTGAGAAAATGCACCATGCTCCATGCACAGCTTCATCCCAGCGAAGAGGAAGGAAGTAACGAGGAGCGGCGAAGACATGGGAAAAGTTGATTCTTGGTCTTGGTACATGTGTTCAACTGTGTCTTCTCCTCCTCCTTTCCCCAAAAGAAAGCAATCTATTTCCCCTTCTTTTTTTGGAATCCATTCGTCGACAACAAATTACACTCGTGTACGTTCCTCCTCTATAAACAAGAGGAAATGGAAATGATTTTCCGATCTAGCGTCATCGGAGGAGAGCCCGTATGGACTAGAGGATACACATGTGGGCATGAGCTACACACACACTCTCTCCCTCTCTCTCTTGTGTACATAACGTGAGGAGTTGTCATCTGAAATGAAATGTCTCCCGCTGCCGGCGACTCCAGACGACGAAGACGGAGCGGAGGGAAGGAGTGGAGAGTTGCAGTCGGACTTGGAATGTAATGTCGACGACTCTAGTTTCCCACTAAAAAAGTCGCAAGAATGGCTCTACTTTTTTCTTTCTCCCCATAACCATCAAAAACATAATGATCCTGATCAAGATTGTCATCATGAATTACTCTCACTCCTTCCACACATTCCCGCTTACAGCGGAATTGCATGCCAATGCCAAGCCAACACACATTCTCTGCTCCAGTTTCCCTTTCCTCCACAGGGAAAACTGGCGAGTCAAGTTTCCACTACAACAACCAACCTACATAATATCTTCAACTCCCCTTCTCTCCCAAATTTCACCAACTTATCCACTCTCTCTCTCTCTCTCCTTTCCCTCGAAAATATATCTTTGTTAGAGCCAAGTCAAGCCAAGTAATGTAGCTTGTTTAGCTGAGTAAACGGAGGAGAACTACGACTACATCTTGTCGCTCCGCTGCTTCCACATAATTCATAAGAAGCAGAGTCGGAATTCCTTCTCTTCAACAAAAAAAGATGGAGACGGACAGGCGTCACTCATCTTTTCACACAGAGAAATACTTGCCATTACCATGCAAACGCATGTTACCACGAGCAACTGCGAAATCCTAGAAAAATGATGAATTTTCAAAAGTGCTTCAAATCCTCCGCTTTCCTCGTCAAACAAATCATACATCTTGCTCGCATTTTTCTCCCTCAAAGTGGAGTCTTGAACGATGATGAAATGTGATGATGGGTTTCATCTGCGCTCTATTACTCTCATCACTCGCTAAGAGTTCAGTTCAGCAACTTTCCCATTTCCAGCCGACATGAATACAAAGCAGAGAGAGAGAGAAAGTCGCCCACTCAGATCGTGTGTGCCGTTTCCAAGTGCCCTGATAAGGTGACACTCAAACTGCCTTCTCCAGAAATGGAATCTATTTGAGGAGCAGATCTCGAAATTAGTTCTTTTGATGGCCTCTGGAATGAAAAAGTTGAGGAAATGCAAAACAAAAATTGAGTGGATCACAAGAGATCACAGACAAAACGAGCTGGGAGCTTGGAACGCACTCTTTCTGTTTGGAAAGTTGGTAAAGAGAGGAAATAAATCGGTTTTGATGCCGCGAGGCAACGACTCCCATGATTGAATGATCGTTTGCAAAGGAGCCTTTTGCCATCCTCCTACGCATTTCCTCGCGCCCGATCCACTCGTAGCCTCGAGCGTGTGTTCCATTTCTTCAGGTGCCCATCTCCCCACATCAAAAAGAGTGTGCCAAATATTATTGACTGTCAACTCCCTACTTCCGCTCCTCTCAAGCCAAACCAACTTTACCATTTCGAGTGGAGAGAGAAAGAGAGTGAGCGTTGAGTTGGCCAATCAGATGTCTCCAGCAGCGAGAGCACGTGGAGAGGAGAGTTGCTAAATGCTCACGGGAAACAATGAGGGAATTGCCTTCAGAACAACGCTTTCCCTCTGCTCAGGGAGCACACGGATAATTAATGTTGGAAAAATTAGGCGGCAAAGAACAAAAGAAAATGTGTTTCCAATTCTTGGCCAACTTTTCTCTC
>JAQFZW010002319.1:0-18180 GCA_034687055.1 Heteromurus nitidus | reverse complement strand
GTTGAACATAATTCGTGTTCCCTACGAAATTGCGCAAATAGTCGTGAACGAGGACAAAAACAGTTGGCTCACCAAGGCCACCACATATCCCAAAGGCAAAGTTCGAACGGGGCATAGCGGACTGGTCGACTTAAATTTGCTGAAGGGAGTCACGAAACAGTACAACGTCACCATGTCCACTTTGCTCTACACAATTTACGCTGGAGGCTTTATCAAACTGATGAAGGAGAAAAAGGAGCTGGTCAACAAGGTCCGTATAGCCTTTCCCCTCTTTGAGCCACGAGAGGAGGACTCGTTGAGGAACGTTTAGTAAGTAAAGCAGAGAAAAATTGCTGCTATTCGATGGCTGAATTTTATAATTGAAAAGGATTGATTTGCTATTAGCACTGTGTTTACTGCAATGGTGGATCTTGACTCGAAGTCCATAATAAAAACGATGATGAACTTTAACAAACAAATTCGAAAACCCAAATCAGGACAGCGCGCAGGTTCCCGATTAATTATCGCCGTGGTGGGAAGTCTGCCTGTTGCTCTGCTACCTGACCCAAAGAATTTAACGCCAGCCGCAGCCACGCTACCAACATCCATATTTCAAGGACCTACTGCACCGTTCGACTTTTGTGGTAACGTTGTTGAAGAATGGACTTTGAGTGTCACACCAACACCACAATCTGGTAGAAAATCCATAACAATCATGAACAATATAAACTTTACAAAATATTATTTGAAAAGACTGGAAATATTTGACGACTCATTCATAACATCTATTTTTGGACACATTCTTTCAGCTTTTGTGGCCGTGATTTATAGTTACAATGGGTCTATCCGATTCTCAGTTATTGCCGATCAGAGTACATGTCCAACTCAAGAAGATATGGATATATTTTTGTCGGGGATTGATGACACGATTAACGAGTTGCAGCAATAGTGTCCATTTTGAGATATCATGTTTTCCTCTTCACAAACTAGATTGAAATGTTACGGAATAAGTATGTAACAATAAAGGTTTATCGAAATAAAATGAATGTATATATCCTTTCAAGATCATAATTATCTCTTCTGATTGGTCGTGATTCGTGATGTATCTTTTCTTTCCTGCATTCTTATTGTAAGTGGCAATAATTTTGTGTGCAAAAGTTTACAGATGATCTAATCACATGACTTTTTACGTTTTGCAGTTTAAATTTGTTTCTTAAAGCAAGGATTTCTTACCCTTTAGCTGTAGCTGTATTTATTATGTGTGCGTGCATGTTTAATTCCTGGAAAGCAACAGAAATGCACTGATTTTCCGGGATAAGCCTATACCAGGTGAAAATATTCCAGTAATATATCAATACATGTCAGTTGATTTACGGCATCTCAAAGAGCTCACGATTCGAGTCTTCACATAATGCCAATCAATTACAAAATGCCATAATTGACAAGAACTTCACATATTGCTCATTGGAACATGACTGCTACATAATTATTGGGAAGTAGACTTAATTGAGAATACTTGTAATTGATAAAGCATTTCAGCATAAAAGTTACCGCGCGGAGTGTGCAAATTGGGCAAGCATGTATAAATCATTCTTCAGAATAACATCACTCCACAGAACATCTCTCTGGATTTCACCAGATTTACAAATATTTTTTCGAGAGAAATTGCAGCTGCCTGTCGGCACTTGAGCCAAGCAAAGGTAATAAAATGTTGAAGAAATCAAGAGGGAGAACGTGATAAATAATTAGTCGCTTTATTTAATTTTAACGAAGACAGTTTCGCAAAATGGAGCTAAATTTAGACAATACCGGGATTGGGACGAAGGCACTTGAAATCGGGTATAAAATGGTTGAGGACTCTCCACATCTTCTCATCTTCGTCGCAAACTCCGATCAGGGAATTTCTCCAAAAGTCCAGCAAATACCATTTAAATTTTTTGGCGAAAATGGCTTTTCTGAAGTTGAAGGAAACGTTTTTCATTTTCAGTTTAGTGATCAGCTTGGGTCAGCTGAAGCCCCTGAAGGAGAGTTTACCAGCACCACAGTACAACAAAAATGGTCAAGTTGGTAAGTTTGCAAAAAAAAACTTATTTTAACCTAAAATGAAAAAGCATAGACTATATAATTTTTGATTAAAAATTTATTTGAATTTCAGTTTTCCTCGGGGACTCCATCACCGACGCTTGGGACAACGATGGCATAGATACCTGGAATCAGTATTATGTTCCTCTCGGCGCAGTAAACACTGGAATCGGTGGCTGGACCACACAAAACATCATTGATGGCATCAACGGAGGAATGATCGACAACCTCAACGCGTATCAAGCTGTTCTCAAGATTGGAACGAATGACCTCGCCTGGGCTGGCGTTTCCGAAGACGATGTTGTCAGCAACATTGGCACAATTTTGGGCATGATCAAGGATAAAAATCCCACCGTGAGAATCATCCTTCTCGGAATTCTTCCCAGAGGAGAAGCCGATATCCACCAAAAGTGCAGGAATGTCAACGAGAGAATCAAGGACTATGCTGATGACCAGACTGTCTTCTTCTTGAACATGGAAGATGCGTTTGGGACAGGCCTTGGACAAGTGAGACCGGAGCTGTATTCTCCCGATCAACTTCACCTGATTGCAGCTGGATACGTCAAGTGGGCGGAGACTATGGCGCCTTTGTTCAATCAAGTTTTGAACTCTCCATATCAAGCCAAAGTTGGTAAGTATGGAACACCTGATAATTTCATTGACTTAAAAATTGTTTTTTTCCAAATCTCGTACCTCGATCTTATATCTTGTGACTTAAATACTTGTAACATTTTTAGTGTGGATGGGTGACTCCCTTTCCTCCCAGTGGATGAGTACGGGACGTGCAATCTGGGACGCCAACTACGCTCCCATCCAAACCACCAACTTTGCCGTCAGTGGCCACACTTCCGTGGACACTCTAAACCTCATCGAGAACCAAAACGTTCTCTCAGGTCTCAACCCCAAAGCTGTTGTTCTCATGGTCGGCGGTAACGACCTCAAGACTGGAGCTCTTGCTCCAGAAATTCTTGGACGAATCCAAAGAATCGTTGAACATTTCAAGAATAACTTTGCCCACGCAAGAATCCTGCTTTTGGGATTGTTGCCTGCAGCTGGCTACCCAGAACCTATTATAATCCAGGGAAAACTTATCAACGAAGGACTCCTCGCAATGGCAAACAATGACGATATCAGATATTTGGAAATGATTGAGCAATTTGCAGATGAAAATGAGGATATCTACCCAGAACTCTACCAGCCTGATGGTACTCATTTAACTGCGCTGGGATATCAATTATGGACTGAAACAATGAACCCACATTTTATTCCTCTTTTGGATTTTAATTAAACGTAGCTTGTAATACGAGCAGATTAAATTTTGTGACTGAATATGGCGCATTTGTTAGATATCATAAATGCATTACAACTCGTCTCGTGGATGATTCAACATAACCAATAAATTCATAAATTATTTCGGAGGTCCAACAAAGTTCGCAACAAATGTAGCGGAATGTTGATTTCGCAGCTGCTGTCCATTTCCATATTTGTAACACACCAATTCATTTATTTCAGATGAAATCACTTTTATTATGACAAAAGTATATGATATATCAAAAATACCACAATCTTCGGTTATTGGTATGCTGAAGTAATCTTATAAAGCAGTGGGATTCTAAAAAAATAGTTAAATATAAAATTGACTCACAAAGCATATTATTACCACAAGTTTGTATCACGACGTACATTTATCTGCAATGGCTTTTCGCAATGCTCTGCTCTGCAATTTCGTTGCAACATTTTCCGCATGGTGGTTAAAGACGTCTTGCAGATAATAAAAATATGAAGAACCGAGTTTGATATTGCGTTAATAAATTTTGTCGCCCTCTTGAGCAAGGTGAACGCTGCTACTCTCATTTCGCAAGCAAACCCCACGCCAGCAAACGCCAGTCCGCCCAAGAGGACCAAGAAAAGTATCGTGATGTTCCCTGTCATTGTCGGTTTCTTCAAAACTACGTTTGCCCCCGGCTCATTCAAGCCGAATCCTGTACTCAGTCCACTCCATCTTTTCCACAATCCAGATTGCTCAATGGAAAATAATCTCTTGGCAAGAAATTGGGGTAGCCAGCCTCGCACAGAAAACCCAATCACTTGCTGCAGGAGGTCATCTCTGCCAACGAACACCTCTTCGTGACCTTGCCTCAACAACTTAATGGAAAAGTCGTACGCCAAATCCTGTGGAACCACAAGCGCCGTTCTGTTGCAGCGATTTAGCTGCTGGAACAAGCCTTCGTTTTGAATTCTCAGGAATGGCCTATTCACTACCAACGCGTTACGAGGCGCAACCGGTTTCTTGGGGCGTGTGTGCCATATCTCGTACACAAAGTTCGGAGTATTTGCCGATAGCTTCGTGTCCTTCAAAAGTTTCTTCATTTCCTCAAATTCTTCTCTCCAAAATGTTAAATTCCCGTCAAACGAGAGAATCACACTTTGAAGTTCACTTTTGACATAATTAGTTTCGCTTACTTCCGGAGAATGTACCGCAAGAAAATGTCGGCCATCCCAAGGTGCAAATGTGACGTTCATTTTGCCTCGGTATAAATAGGCCATTGCGTGTTTGGTAAGGTCGCCGACTCTGGAGAAGATGTCGAACCCGTCTCGCCTCAACTCAGGGAGGAACTCGTACGGAACTACTTTCCTCGGGGCGATCACATTGTACACATTGTCATTTTTGTACGCGTTGCTCAGGATAATTGCGGACATGATAAAGGCTGCAATTGGCACTCGGAGGGGAGCGCTGTTGACTTGGGAAGTTGTGAACGCGTCCCCTTGTTCCAGGAGGACTTTAACTGGATGAATTATTTTGCCGAAAGGAAGCGCCTTCATGATGGACGTCCACTGGAACAAGATAGTTGTGGCTTTCTTATTTCTCATGAGCGCTTCATATCTTTCAACAGAGTCCAAACCGAGTGGAAATAATAGAATAATGATGGCCACGCAGAAGCACCAAATGTAAACGTCGAAAATGCAGACCAACTCGTGAAAAGCCAACGCGCTGTCAGAGGGTCTCCCACAGCTGACAAATCGGAAAGAGATCTTGGCGTCGTGGACTGCGAGCGGGACGTGAACGAATCTGCTTCCGAAAGCCTTTTTCATTTCCAATGTGAGCGTTGTTCTGGGACTAAAGGCACGGCTGTATTTCTTCACAGAAGAAGTCTGTCCATTTGAACAAAGAATTAATGCCTTGCCTCTTGACGTCCACTCTCCTCCAAAACTGTAATTGCGGAGAGCGGAAGTCATCACGCTGACGTAGCCATTCACGGCGAGGTTGAACTTGTCCTCGTGCAAACTCCCTGTCGTCCTTCTCGGAGGGACACAGTCTTCCAGGTGAGCGGTCATGTCTTCATTTCGGAACTCACCTGTGTCTTCCAGTTTAAAATGAATTCGTTGGTTGGAGTCCTCCAACGAATGTAGTTTGCGAATCAACCTCTCCAATGTCATCGTCCTCAATTCACTTTTGGAGGAGATGTTCAACATTTCTGCGGCGTTGGAGTCTGCCCAGGAGCACGAAAGACAAATTCTGACGTACGTCATGGAGGAAACATCTTGAATTACTGCAGCTCCGTGAGGTTGCATTATTCGGAGGGTTATGAGGAGAACGTAGTTTTGAAAGATGTCGGAGCCGGCGCCATGATGGTCGTAAGTTGTGTCCTGCCGAATCCAGTCCATCAAGTATTGACGATTTCTCCTCAGCTTGTTTTCCATTTGGACCTCCTCCTCAACGAGAATGTTGAACTTGTTTCCGGATGGGAACAAGTCTACAATTGCCAATTCGGGAGCTTCGTGTGCGAAAATCCCTTGCTGAAAGTAGTGATTTTCCAAAGTAAACTGGTAATCGGGCGTGGATACAGTGTAGGAAGGTGTACTTAGAAAATAGTCGGGAAAGTGTAGCGCAATATTTGCGAAACAGTGCCATGGTCGGGTTTTCGAGAGAAATTGGAAAATCCATATTCGCATACAGAATCCGGGGGGAAGAGACTTCAAGTTTCCTTGGAGCAGGGAGGAAAATGGACATCTATCATTCAACGAGATATTTTTCATCTTGAGGTTCCTTGGTCCCATGAATAAGTTTTCCATGTATGAGCCTGCTTCTACGGTAGTCCGCAATAGAGCTGGTTGTGGTTCTCTTATTATCACCGGGAATGTCAGAGGATGGAAATTGGCCCCTTCGTAGTTTGTGATGTGAACAAAGCAGCCTTGAAATGGAGTTAAATAAGTGTCAAGATTTATAATATCGTACGGCCGTTGAAATTGGGGATTTGAGGTGTTTGAATAATAATGACTGAAAATCTCTTCTCGACCTGGAACGATACTCTTGGCGTACAAATCTCGAAATGAACCGTGATGCATGATTATTTCAGCGGTGATGAAAATGCTAACAAAATGCGACAAGTACAATACTTGAAACGTTGAAGCACAAAACGAGGTGCTCAAAATATTCGAATAAAACATTTCTCAAACAATTCTGTACGTATATGCTTTGCCAACTCGAATCAGTGAGAAGCCACGTACGTTGGAAGGAAGTTTTATTCTGTCACGGTCACAATACGAGTACTTCGGAAAAAGTTTGAATTGAGATCGATTATATTACGACAGCAGACAAATTTATGAGTTTTTTAATTGCTTACTTGAAATTGAATATCCATCCGGTTAATTTTTTGCGAATAGGAAAGACTGGAAGATGATGGTATAATAAAGTTCCATGGTCTTGTTCAATATTGAATATGGAATAACGATACAATTTAATTTCACCAGGAAAATTAACTATCACACAGAAGGATTTGTTTTGCAAGCTAGTGTAACCACTCTAAGCTCGAAAACATGAATGATATAATTAAATGGTATGTAATGGGAATGTCAGTTATAGATTCAAAAGTATTCCTTCGGGTACCCCTCGTAGCCATATACCCACATAGAATATTTATCTAAGCAATTGTCATCTACACTTTTTACTTAATGAATTATTTGGTTCCTCGAAAGCCCAAATATGGTAACCTTGTTTAAGTAAGCAAGGTTACCTTGCTTGAGTATGGGCTAAGTGGGAGCAAGCGATGTCACCAGTTACGAGGATAATGTGGTTTGGTCTTTTTCGTGTACATTTCTGAACGAGCTTATGAGTGCTGATGAGATTTTGGTGGTAAGTAACCCATGACCTAAGAAGTTACTTACCAAATCTCTTACCATCGTAAACAATAACTTTATATCCATTTTATCCAGAATGTTAATTTTAAACTTTTATCAATGTATACTTCAACCTAAGCCTTGCACTATAAATCAAATACGCTTTTGCGCCATGCATGGTGGCTCAGACTATTTTTATCTGGACCTTACAACTCATCTTCAATGAATATATGTATTTTATGTCGAATTAAAAGTCCATACTTCAAGGTAGGTTCATCCCATTAATAAATACTTTAACGTCACAGTTAAATTTTAAGCTTTAATTAACTAAAGGTACACAATTGTCATCGTCACATCCTAAAGCTGTATAATAAAGATGCATAAAAGCTATAAACAGAGATTACTGAGAAATTCATTCAGCACTGAATATGTTGATGTTATGTTTATATGTTTATAATTTATAAACAATTATTTTTGTCGTTATCACAAATGTATGTCACATTGAAACTGATAACAGCACTATAATTTATATAAGCATATATTTAACTGTTAACCTAAAGCCTATATATTGGTTCGAAATTTTGTAATCACTGATCAGAAATCACGTTAGGAACTCATGACTTATTTGCGTCATTTGAGAACCAAGTCTTACAAAATTCAAATCAGTTAGAGAAGCTGTCCAGCCGTGACTGACAGAGTGACAGGTCACAATTCTCAATTGACATATTTCAACATAAATAATCCTTCTGCACCTGCTTTTAAACACTCTTTTTCGAATAACTCTTCTCGCTAGAACACAAAAATGCGAAACATCACCCAAGAACGTGATCATGCTTGCGTGAAGTGAATTTAAGGAATTTTACTGCGTAATCAAGATTATTACAATCTGTCTAGCATCTAAAGATTCGCAAATCCGATCTAAATTTGGACCACAACTGGCCAGAGAGGCCACTTCACTTTTAGTATAAAATGGGGAACACCCTCCACACTTTCTCATATTCTCCAATCATTCTCCCCACTGAGCTTTTTCAGTTTTCCCTTCCGAGAAAATAATTTTTTCCAAAAATGAGTTTTCTAAAGTTGAAGGAAACGTTTTTCGTTTTCAGTCTTGTGATTAGCTTGGGGCAACTGAAGCCTCTGAATGGAAGTAACCCTGATTTGAAGTACAATAAAAATGGACAAGTTGGTAAGCTTTGTCTCAGAAATCTATAGCTGCAAATTATTTATTTTTACAAAATATTATTTTTTAAATCAAAAATCGAATTTTCAGTATTCCTCGGAGACTCCATCACTGACTCGTGGGACAACGATGGCATAGATACCTGGAATCAATATTATGTTCCTCTCGGCGCAGTCAACACTGGCATTTCCGGTTGGACCACACAAAACATCATTGATGGCATCAACGGAGGAATGATCGACAATCTGAACGCGTACCAAGCTGTTCTCAAGATTGGAACGAATGACCTCGCCTGGGCTGGAGTTTCCGAAGACGATGTTGTCAGCAACATTGGCACAATTTTGGGCATGATCAAGGATAAAAATCCCACCGTGAGAATCATTCTTGTCGGAATTCTTCCACGAGGAGAAGCAGATATCCACCAAAAGTGCAGGAATGTCAATGAGAGAATTAAGGATTATGCTGATGACCAGACCGTATTCTTCTTGAACATGGAAGACCAGTTCGGAACGGGACTGGGACAAGTGAGACCGGAATTGTATTCTCCCGATCAACTTCACCTGATTGCAGCTGGATACGTCAAGTGGGCGGAGACTATGGCACCTTTATTCAACCAGGTTTTGAATTCTCCGTTTGAAGCCAAAGTTGGTAAGTATATGATAATTTAATATAAAAATAAATGCAGTAATATATCGAATACGCTTCATCAAAAGTTATTTACGAGTAGCGGGATTTTATCGTTTTGATTTTGACGATAAATAATCATGTACATAGACAAGCATCTGGTGTAAATATGATCTAATTACTAAAATGTGCTCATATTATTTATTAATAGTATGGATGGGCGATTCGCTCTCATCCCAATGGAGGAGTACCGGACGCGCAATCTGGGACGCAAATTACGCTCCAATTCAAACAACGAATCTTGCAGTCGGCGGCCACACTTCTATGAACACTCTAAATCTCATCGAGAACCAAAACGTTCTCTCAGGTCTCAACCCCAAAGCTGTTGTTCTCATGGTTGGCGGTAACGACCTCAAGACTGGAGCCCTAGCTCCAGAAATTCTTGGACGAATCCAAAGAATCGTTGAACATTTCAAGAATAACTTTGCCCACGCAAGAATCCTTCTTTTGGGATTGCTCCCTGCTGACGGCTACCCAGAAAGCATTGTAATCCAGGGAAAACTTATCAACGAAGGTCTTGCCGCAATGGCAAACAATGACGATATCAGATATTTGGAAATGATGGAGCAGTTTGCAGATGAAAATGAGGATATCTATCCAGAACTCTACCAGCCTGATGGTACTCATTTAACCGCGCTGGGATATCAATTATGGACTGAAACAATGAACCCACATTTTATTCCTCTTTTGGATTTTAATTAAGTTTACCTCGTAATATGTTCATATTAAAGTTTGTGATTGAATGAGCGCATTTTTGTCAGTTATCACATAAGCATTAAAACGTGTCTCGTGGATGATTCAACGTTACAAATGAATTCACAGATTTCGTACTCATTGTCAAGGTTCTTTCCCAAATTGCATTGTCAAATTGCACGATGCAATCGATGAATATTTTACGAAGATATGAAATGCAAGCTTATATACCTTCGAGTTATCTGACTCATTCATGTGTACGTATGTACACGATAATTTTTTATCTAAATTTACGTTTTGATGTCATAACGATCAGGATTAAGGACTTATAATACCAACGGAGACTAAATTTTGACTCTGAATATTTTTCAGTATGGTATGGTGCTTGCCGCTTTACAATAATTCTGCGCACATTTACCAAAAATTATTTTTAAATTTCTTATAAAAATATAGGCAAACTTTCCAAAAGCATCGCTTTGTGGACAAGTACATAAATGGCAAGCATGATATCACTATTAACGAAATTATCAGTATTGAATGAGCTAAACACCCGATTCCAATCGCGGACGAGATTCCAATAGCCTTTGCACTAATTACTCGGTCAATACCAACAACCTGCACACGATCCTCATCGTTTCGTATTTGCTGCAATAACACAACCGCTAGATCCGTCGCACGACTGAAAAACCCACCTTGCGAGAAAGCTTCCACATTATACGAAAATTTAGCAGACAAATACGACCAGGACTTGAGCCAAATTTTTTCGTCGAGAGGGAAAATCTGATCTATCCTAAAAGATGTACAAACAAATTTGTCATTTACCAGAACCATTCGATTCTTCACAACATGATGAAACGACTTCATCGACTGGCTATATCGAACCAGCTTCATGTCAGCCATTTCCCTTACTGCGGACAAAATATTCTCCTCAGGTTCATCAGGGTAGGCACGGAAATACAATAAGTCAGATGGTAATTTACCTCCGGCAACCTTATAAGCTACCTCGTGGAGGTAGGCGGGCAAAAGTCCGAAAATAAGATTTGCCGTGAATTCAGGCACCAGCACCGAAAGCCTATAATTGTCTAGAGCTAAGCGCTCCAACGGAAAAAATTTGATAAAACTAAATGATTCTGCTGAAATGAAGCTTTGGTATGTGTATGAAAGTATTGTTATAAATACGAGAGAGTATGAAACCAGTTTCCGCGGATTGTTCGACATCGAACTATTTCCGAGAAAGATCCAAAATATTTCAACGCCTTTCCGTACACTCTTGTAAACCAGTGCGTAGATTAAACACATGCTTAATATGCAAATCCATGTGGACACGTCGACAATTGTAACGAAGCTGATATCAAGACTTGATAAGGCGTAGGGATGGACACATGAAATAATTGTCATTGGTTCTACGTATTTCACTATGAATTTTTGACGTTGGAATAGAAAGTTCTCTGAAGTCGATTTCGGCAATACAGTGAGCGTCTTATAATGGTTAACATTTAGAAACCACTTTTCCCTAAAACTTTCTTCTGTATTCCAAACACTCGGCTCCGACCTAATTGTAATGTTAAGATATTCCTGAGCGTTGCTGATGACCATCATATCCAAATTACAGACTTTTAAGAGATCGTACAAGTGATAACGACTTTTAATTGAAGTTGCTAAACACCAGCTCTCCATACGCGATATCCAGTTTTCCTGTGGTACAATGTCAACTGCTTGCCATCCTTGTATATTTATAGCATTTCCATATCCGTTCGTGTTTAAACGACTGCTAATTTCTCTCAATTTCGCAAAGGAAAGGCTGTTCCCATTCGCAACAGGCTCAACGGAGCTTCGACTTGTCCGACAAAAGTAGCACAATATATCAACAGTCGCAAAATTTTCGGATATAAACAGAATGTGTGCATGGAAAGGGGGAACACTTGTCTTAAACAGATATTCCTGGAACCCGAGGAGAATATTATTTTCTTGAGAAGAATCGGGAAGATTTAGAAGAAACATCGCTTGAGATGAGGTGCCATATCCAGAATTGTGAATGGCGACAAGTGTGTCAAAGAAGTCGGTCAAGAATAAAATGAATAATATACAATACTTCGGAGTATATTTGATTGTGTAACGGAGATAGCCACTTTTTAAAGTGACGTTTATGGGTTCGCCTTCCGAATCCTCTTCTGGTACAAGAAATGTGAACTTGTCCAATGTATGAATTGCGATGCTGTCGATGTTGACGTCGACAAGGGATTTCTCAAGGAGATGAGAAGTACTTTGAACGTTGTCAAGAATTAAATGATTTGAAGGGAAAACAAAGTTTAATAAACAATTTTGAAAAGAGTTTGCAGAATTGAAGACAACGACGAGAATGAACATGTGTAGAATCCGGAAATTATGTATGGCAGCCATTTTGTATTTAAAATTATTGGAGCTGTTGTGTATCTAACGTCAGCATTTCTCACAGGACTATCAACAAGTATTAAAATTATATTACCAATTGTATTAAAAAGAACGAAGTACCTTGCGATGAATTGCGTTACAACTTTTGTCTGGGGTAGTGCCAGTTAAAACTTGTGTAACAATAATAATTACGCATTTCAATTAAGCAGCAGCTTAAAAGCAACATATGTAAGTACTCTTTCACCTGAGCAAGTTTATACTAGAAACAGAGTTGCTATTTGTCTAAATTATTTTCCACTTAAATCATAACTATAGACTACCTTGTTCTTCCCTTCATTTCCACTTGTCTAGCAACACCGCCCACTCAAGTGAAGTCATTAGCTTTATTAAAACTTGTTATTGAATTTCGCTTGTAATGTCGTCCTTGAAAGACGACATCACAAACGAAATTCAAAAACAAGTGCATAATTAATATGCTTGGTATTTGTATGTAACAAATTTGTACTATGTTGCTTCAACAATATTTTTTGTTCATTGTTGCAATAAACGTTCAACTTTGATCTTTGATAAACGTTCAATCTTTTCAGCAAGAATCAGCAGTTTCTGAGCGAGAATGAGAAGCAAGAAATTGAATGTGACAATGTGATGTGGTAACATGCGAAAGAACGCCAAATGCAAACTATTTTTATACTTGGGAGTGTGCGTAAATTATAATTTGAGAGATTTTCAAGTAACTGATTTCCCTTTATTAAGAGGTTCTCCTAATCTAAAATGTACTATCACATATCATATTTTGAAGAGTTTTGGGTAGCATCACTTCAACCCTGCCTGAGTGTCTGCGATAATAGAGGTGCCAAATGTAGGGAAAGTACCAACCAAACCGCATTTACTATGGTGTATATATGGAGTGACGAGTGAACTCATAAATTTATGGTTTAATTTAATAAATGTCCACGATTTGTTCTTGGTCAACATTTAATCATTTTATTATAGATTTATTATTTTAAGTAATTATCAAGATACTTATATTCCAAGACTCGCGCAATGAATACAAGCATTTAGTCCTTTTGTTCCCGGTGATATTTTACCTCATGTTAACTTTAATTTAAAATTAAAGATTTTTAAAATTAAAATTCTAGTATCTCGTCAACAAATGCAGATCATCTCCAGAATTTCAAACTTCTCAAGAGGGAAGCATTGGTCATATTCGAAACATGACTATGATTCATATGTTTTTCAAATAAACTCCGATGACCATTATTTGACAAAGGATTATACATTAAGCTTCAGATGTAATTTTTTCAACTTCGCTGATTGACAACTTCCCTTTACTTGTGCGATAAGGTTTAAGCTTGTGAAAGTTGACTATGTATGTAAATATGTAAATATGACTGACTCATCACAATATGAATCGCCTCCACAATTATAATTTTAGTCAATTAGGGTCAATGCACCCTTTCATCGAAGTAATGTTGTATGTGAAGGCTTACATGCAATTTTGGCTTGCCTCAACCTAAATAAATACAAATGTCAGTAGTCAGTATTATATTTTACGCATTCTGTTACAAGACTTCGTCAAAGGCTGGACGAGAATGCAAAGTGTGGGTGGACAAACCATAATTATACAGTCAAGTAGGACTTTCATATTTTAGCCTAAAAACTTGCTCTTGATTCCTCGGGTAATCAGCAGACCTTGAAGCTCAAAATGAATCCAGTGGTCGATGATGAAGGTGAGTTGTTTTTTGAAAACTTAAAAAGCATGAATTATCTTATGTCATGTGCGGAAAACTTGAATCCCGTTATTCTCCTCTTATCAATGGACCACTTACATTACCTTTGCTAGGCTGCAGCACTTTGGAAATACATGAAGTTCTCAAAAAATGTGGCTCGTCATATGAGTTGCTTCTCCAAAAACTTGTGGAGTTGTCGAGAGCTCTTCGCGTCCCTGTCGATACCATTCGTACCGTGAAGAAATATGTTAATGAGGACATCGGAACCAGCTCAGAAATCATTCACACTATTCTTTCCAACTGGCGTGCAAAAGTTAGCCATAACGCCACTATAAGGGCCCTTTCCACGGCTCTTGAGAAAATTGGCCTCTTGCATTGCGCTGGTAAGTTATCTCAACAAAATTGAATATTTGACACTGTCAATCAACTAATACGTAATTTCTCGTAAATCATCCAAATTGCAGTTTCCCTCAGGCAACATTTCCGTGTCCAATTATATTCCGATGAAAACTTTAATCCTACTATTTGTCATGCTCCAAATGAAGTTGGAACGCGGCGAAGTATTATTATGGGAGGTAAGCTGGCACACTCTCTGGAAAAGTCAGTATTTTTTCCTCTTCAAGTTTTCAGTATATTAATTTGACATTCTACAAATTCTGTTCGAAGGGAAATTTGAAAAAATGGGGGTGGCCGTGAAGCGGGTTCTCATGGAGCCAATCGATTTTGCTGAGCCGGAAATGAGCCTACTCAAAGAGTCTGTCAATCACAAGCAAGTAATCAGATGGCTTTCTCCTGAAAGATGTGAACGGATGCTTTACACCGCCGATGCCGATACACTCAACTTTTGCAAGGCAACAGTGCAAGATTGGGTCGAGGGGAAATATGTCAATCAGTCCGTTGATCCAATTCGACTGCTGAGAGAAGCAACGGAGGGCTTAGCTCACCTTCACTCCCTCCGAATTGTACATGGGGAGGTGAAGATGGCGGACGAAACTCCTGAACGAGTTGTACTTCCGAACCATTGTGAACCCTGGCTCCGTGAGTGGACATTAAATGCACTTCCAGAGAATCCGCCTGTTTTGCGAAGGATTGATATGTGCAGTTGTATCCAATCAGTTTGCAAAGGTGGATTGATTTCCTACAGAGACTGTTTTCCTGTATAAAAGACTTTGCTGAATTGAAGACACTGCTTCAAAAAATAGTGTTTCAAATTTACAAAATATTTACCTAAATTTGCAGCTTTTATCATGTTCCCGGATACTCGTCCTACTCAACAATTTCTCACATCCATTATCCATGTTGGCACAAGGGAACTCCATCATGTCCAGCATGAATTCCATCTCTCGATTTCGGATTTTCTCTGCTCCGAAGGGAACCCCGCAACGGGGACAGTGGACGAGTGTGCTTTCGCATTGGCTACAAACTGGGTGACCACCTGTGCACTGGAACACGTTTTCGGTAGGAATTTCCTGGCAAACTGTGCACTTAAATTGTTCGATTGCAACGAGGAGATCCATATTTTCAGAATATTGCTGAGTTACAAAGATTTCTATGTTTATGTTTCTATAAGAAGTGAATTCCTAGCGAATTTAGTTGACTATTACACGTAGATTTTATGTACGAACACATGTTCACGAAAACATTATTGGATTGGAAGTAGTATTGATATTTTGGAGCAGAGGTGGAATGCTGAGCTGAGTAAAAACAACATCTGAAAGTATGAGTGTGTATGCTTATCTTGGTTTTATGGAACAAGATGATTATAAATGCATGGTCTGGCATTGGCATGCCAAAGAAGATCAACACGATACTATGCATGTTTCAGTTTCAAGGACAACTACTTGTAATCGAACAATATCTCTCAAAAACCAGGTTAAATTTATAAATTAACTCTGGACATTAAGTGGCTTTGATCTGGCATGACGAGTGTGCTGGAAGTGTGCTCTTTGTATACTTTTTACTTTCATGTGTTTATGCGTATATATCGCACTACATGGGTTACCAGGCGTTGCCCTGGAAAAGAAAGGAGTCAGCAAAGTCAGGATAAAGATTCAATTTCATTGTTACGGTGCATTTATTTACTTTGATCAACAGAATAACTTTCAGAGCATTTAGGCATATTGCTTATAATAAAAATACTACACTGACAAACAATGGGATTCGGTATGTAGGTATACTTTTCCCAATCCGACAATGGAAAAGACCTGACTGCCTATTACTCCACAAACGCACGCACACTAATACTTGGTATACCGAAATACCGACGTTGGTATTCGGTATGTGGGTATGGGCATTTGTTAGACCGCCGACTACTTTTCCCAATCCGGCAATGGAAAAGACCTGACTGCCTATTACTCCACACACACTCTCTAATTCTTAGAATACTTGGTATACCGAAATGCCGACGTTGGTATTCGGTATGTAGGTATGGGCATTTGTTAGACCGCCGACTACTTTTCCCAATCCGGCAAGTGGCAAATTATAAACGTGACATTTGAGCCCGTTTAGGAGGTCAATTTCGACAATCCGTGTATGCATTGCGATATATCTCATTGAGACGAATCGAATGATGTGTCACATGCCCCATGTTGCTATTTGGAAAAATAAAGTGACGGTTAGGGTTGGAGTGGGGCTTCGAAACACACGGCACTGTCTTCGTCTGGTGATTCTCTCCCTAGTAGCGAAGGTTTCAGGTCGATAGCTTTAAACCCCTTCGAATGCATCCCCGGACAGACATACATAGTCCGCCCGGACATTCTCCTTTATAGGTATAGATTATGTTTCACGTTTATGCCAAACCGATTTGAATTTTATATGTTGTTCTCATACATCATTTTAATGTCAACAAAATCTCGACAAAAGCTGCATGTTAGTTGCATCAGTCTGTCGCATAATTTATTACACCCAGAGTTGAATTATAATTTTTAAGTAAAAATTAGTAGTCGAAAGGTTGTTTTCCACCTTCCAATTGCAATATAGCTGCGTGTTCTGTGGAGACCGAATCAGTATCCTAATTAACAGTCCTGCTACGTGTACGTGTGCCTCTTTGAAACCACAACTTGAAATAAGTAAGAACGACTAAGAGATTTGGTCGGTCCCAAGGCTTTCGAGAAAGCATGGAACTAACGAGATCACTTGAACCACATGGCAGCCAAGAAATTCCGTGGAGATTTAATTTGTGCTTTGTGTTTCTGATGTTTGATTGGCGGTCGACTGGGTTGCCGAACGGATGGTCACCGCGTGTGAGGACGTAGTAGTAGACGCACCCAAGTGAAAAAATATCTACTGGCGGAGACTGCAAGCCACATCCACATGATATCTTTAAGTCTGTATGTCTTCGTTCAAAAAACCTTTTTATGTAAACCATCGCTTACCAGTTTTACAACTTCTTTTCGGAAAGTATACATTTCCGGCGCCATCCATCCAACGCTATCAGAAGTGAAGCTGTTGCCACCACGTCCAAATCCAGAGATAATTGTCCGCACATTATGTCGGCCACCACGAACTTCAGCAGGCACAAGGATCAAATTTGCCGGTTTGATGTTCAGTATTTTGGGAATTTGTCCATGACATGATATGGCCGCCAATAATTTTTCATTCCGAAGGAAGATTCACACTTTTGAGTTTTGCCAACGGAACCAACCAGACGCTCACTTGGATTTGCCTCATGCTCGATGATGTTAGGGAGGGGGAGAAGGAGCTCAGGTGTCACTTCGAACTTTCCATTTTTGCTACAAGTCAAGCACAACCAATGCTCCAGTTTAGAGAACAATGTGTCAAATATATGGAAGCGGAAGATGTGCTGGTAGGGAGCCCCTTACAAGTGCCACTCTCATTTTTGAGAAAGGGTTACATCAAAGACAACAACCTCACTTTGAAAGTCTCAATTATAACGGAGTCTCTTTGTAGGCCAACCTTGAATGGGAATCTGGAGACAATTCGTACTGTTTGCTCTCCAGTTGAAAGTAGAATGGTCAATTTAGAGGCAGAAGCTGCCACATTTTTTGCATAAACTAAAATTGAGAACTATAAAATAAATAAATTTTCCACTTTGTACCTTTACGGTTTTATCATTCTAAACATTTGCATCACTTGAAGGAATTAATCACTCACGCTCAAAGCATCATAATCCAATAATCCAGAGATAATTTATCAACGAAATACGCAATGTAAAATAATCCAAGTATCATATTTCTCGATTTTCGAGGTGAGAGGGTGAGACCAATGAGAGTGGTGAAATGGTGAGCAGGGATTGGAAGATTACTTTAAAAAGTGTCAAGATTACAGATTGCAGATTACACCATTTTATTTTTAACCGTCTGA
>JAQFZW010002318.1:0-18180 GCA_034687055.1 Heteromurus nitidus | reverse complement strand
AATTTCTAATCATTCACGTCAATTATCAGTGCGAATACGACTGAACAATATCCGGTTAGGGCATTGCATTCATAACATCTTGAGATTTCCCTTCTCCTCAAATCCCAACGCAATACATCACTTTCATCGGCCTAAAAATACAACACATATTTTCTCCAGATTGTTTTCAGTCAGTTGTATGTATACACCCGCCACAGCCGCAACACAAGCTCTCCATTGTTCACGACAAACCTAAATGTAACGATGTAGCATCAACAGCTTCTTTTTTCAGGATGAAAGTAACACAGCGCGACTAAATCAGATAATTGAAAAGGCTTGTCGCATTAGCATGATTATCCCTTCATTGTTACCTGTTCCTTTCCCCGCTTTTTTTGTTTTTGTCCTGGAGAAAACTCTTTATCTCCCCATCCCCAGGTGTAACGAGAATGTGAGCATCAACTCGCACACTTTTACCGTATAAATGGCCTCCATTCTCGAAGACAGGGTAAAACTCATAAAAATTTAATATGGAAAGTTGCATGCGTGTGTGTGGGTTGAAACTGAGAGAGAGAGAGGGCCCGTCTCAAATGTAGACTGTTAAAAGTTTAAATAAGTGCAACAAAAAGCTGTAACTTTTGAGTTGCTACCTGCTCTCCCAGGTCAAAGCTCTGAGTCTGAGGATAGTTAAGGTGAAGGGATTTTTAGCAACGACAACCAGGCCAGAGAGAGAGAGAGCTTCGTATTTCATAAGAATCCCAACTACTAAAAGGAGTTCATAAACGAATACAGGAAGGAGCTGGAGGGAATTCTCTAAGAAAATTTCGTACGCGCTTAAAGAAATGACGGATACATTCGAGGAAGAAAGTAAAAGACGGAGAGGAAGTAAGCGGGGATAGCGCGATGAGTTGTATATGCATTGCAGGGGAGAAGGGAGTAATAAGAGTTTCAGTCATCTCAACAGCGAAAGTCACTACATTTAATATGTCATTCAGCGCCTCTCCCCTTTTATTTTCTTCCCGAGACACGACACCAGAATACGGATGTAGTGTAATGAAGATTGACAGTAGGAAAAGCAGAGAAAATCTACAGCGCGAGAAGAAGTAAAAAAAACTCTGCTCTAGTCTGCTCGCAGTTCAAGCGATATAATATGTATGCACAGTAGACTTTCGGGAGAGGAATATTATACTCGAGCGATAAAGTTTTCGCAGTAAAGGAAGACGTATTTGAATTCAGTAACTCCTTGGATGAAGGCCTGCGGTCCTGAGAACGTTGTAGGGAGATGCCGAAATGCGCCTCAAGTGTGGATTGTAAATGAAAAGTGAGAACGCACTTTCCCTCAACGCAAATTGGGAAATTTAGACACTTTTCTACTAGCAACTTTTTTTTTGCTTTTTCGTTTTCGGCACAACCACAACTTGACCTGAGTCTCTGCTCCTTATAACCACATTCTCTGTCGTTTTTACATTGAATTATAAAGTAGTCTTTCACTTAATACCTTTTCAAACTGACGTTAACCTTAATTTCATTGAGACATTCGAGGGGAAGTGGAAAAAGATGCTGTGGGCGTTAGAGAGTGAAACGCTGCCAACAAAAAAAAATTGTGAAACCTTTGCACAGTCTTTTTGGAGATAATAATTGTTTTGAGAAGGAAATGCGGAAGTTGTGATGAACTTTATGTAATCTAACGTCTCTCTATTACGTAAATAGGATCAAATGATGTATGTAACAGGATTTTTTTTCTTGCTTGCTCAGATCAACACTAACATATGCTCTAGCTGAAAGGCATGATGTGTATTGACTATACATACTTAAAGCTATATGGATTTTTTTTGCATTGAAAAGGAAGAATATGGATGCTTGATGCATCAATGTCTGGGAATACCATCTGGAAGATTATGTCAAAGTGTCACTTTTCAAATCCTAAAAAGATGAAAGATTACACTTTTTCATCCTCTCGTCCAAAAAGACATAAGGTTCTTTCACCAACCTTTGTAAATGAAAATGCAAAATCAAACTTGTGTAAAAGGAAAGTGTTCAATATGCATCTCATTTTTGCTTGCCTCTCGTCTCGAAATTCCCTTCGATGCAAGAAGTACCTACTTCCTCTTCCATCGAAAGGCAGCAGAAGGAGAAAAAATGAAATCAAGTGAAGCTTTCAACGATTCGTGACTCGTCAAAAGAAAATCAAGAATTGATTTGTTGATATCTCTCTTCTCGAAGATAATTCTTATCCCTGCGCTATGAAAAGTAGAAGAGATAAAGGATTCGCTAGAATATTTTTTTTACTCTTTTGACAGCTGTAGACATTAATCATCAAAGGAGCGAAGTATCGTATTTCCGTTTTTGATTAGTTTTCCTTTCCTCGCATAGCTTACACAAAAAAAACTAACCCTAGGAGTAAAATAGATATACTGATTCTCGCCAGTGATAAATAGTAATTCGTTCGCTCGTCGTGTATGATAAATGAAGCTAAACAAAAAAAGGAGCAACAAAAATCACGCTTAGGAAAATAGAGATGTAATCATATCACACATATATCATGGCACAATGATAATCTAATAATCTACACGTGTCCCACTGCCACATCTTAATGTGTGAAGGAAACGTTGACACTTGCAAGTGTGTTTACTATATTCCAACCAAAAGAAAGTCATAAGTCACATGTCTTTTCAGATTGGGGCATATTATTGGCAGCAGACACATGATAGTATTTTAACTTGCACTCTCGACACTCGACACTTTTCTCATTAAGCGGAAAATGATGATATGATCCTTTCCTATTGTTATCTTTATGAGGTCCATATATTTGTGTGACTGAGAAGAACAACACATATTGGCCCCATGCTGAGTGTCATAAGTGCACGAAGAGAGATCCCTTTTTATTTGCCAATTCGTACAGAGATAGTGCTTTCCCGTTCTTCCTGATACTTTATTGAGATGAGATGTATCACATTTAAGTAGTCGCATGGATGATTGAAGTTTGTTCGAGAACAAGCGGGCGGTAAGTGGTTAAAAGGGGTGAAAAGCCTTTTTTATCATTCGTTCCCACTTTCTCGAGTGGTGATCTTTTTCCATAGGAAAGCCTTTCAACTCATGTTAAAAATACTAGAGCAGAGATGACAGAGGGAAAAGGCTGGGGATAGCGAAAGAATAATGATTCGAGAATTCACTTGCAAAAACCTCAGCGGGAACTCGTATCCTATCATCATCAACGTCGTATTGTCCGCCAGAACTGTGACACAGGGACCGGGAAGCTAGGGGAAAAACTTTAAGTCTCCTACATTTTTTTTCTCCGTTTTTGCCGAGTTCCACTTCAAGTGTGATCATGACTGAGAGAAAGGGGGAGAGCGCCTTTGCAATGTAATGTGCTTGTGTGTGAGGTGTGGACAACGTGACATTTTCCCTCAAGCAGATAACATTAGGGGCCACATCATCACACCACTCCTAACCATCGCCGCTCTGCAAAATCGTATCAGGCCAAAAGCGAAAAATTTTAGTAGAAGCTTCTTTTTTCAAGTGGAACCATGAGCCAGTGTCGGTTTTCGCAAAAGGGAGCTACGAAGAAAGCTTTTGGCATGCTTTATGCATGTTTCACCGCAATGCGTGCGTCCATTTCATGGGAGTAACGATGATGTAGTTAGCACTTCTTCGCGTGTACACTGTAGCATACAGTGTGCAGTACAGTGTGGTCTTCACACTGTTCCAAACTTGATTTGAGGATGCTGGTTGCTGGTGGAAGGAAAAAAGTGAGAGAAAGACACTAAGAGCTTCGCTATCAATTTAACACAAGTAAAGTTTAGCCCGTTGGATGGTGAGTTGAGTTGGTCTCTGTGTTCATCACGGCTTTGACTCTACGCGTTTCAACTGGGAACGAGAAGGACGAGGATAAACTTTTTCCCTTTTACCATTTATTTCGTTCAACCTTCATTTCACCATTTTCTCTCTCTCTCTCTCTTGGAAAAGTATACGTGCTCCAAGTGTGGTTCGGTTGGGGGAAGAGAGAAGAAACAAGGAATACGTGAAGTGAAGCCATATCTACGAAAGGTTTCCACTGTGATTGCACACTCATTTCACTCCAATAAAACGGAGCACAGACCACATACCGCTTTTCCCAATAATGAGAAGAGGAGGAAGCTACTACTCATATCCAAACTGGAAGACTGGAAACTCTCTCTCGGCATTGTCCTTCCTTCCACCGTTCCACCCGCAACTGTGGCTGGAACATGCCGAGGTTCGTGTAAATTGGGGAAAATTGAAAGTGTTGCGAGATATATGCGCGAGAGCGAACCATTCTCAATTAGATTAATTGTTAGTCGCTTTTGTGGAAGCTAAGCTCTTGGAGGAGAAAAAAGGTTGATTTATAATTGTTGTTCAACTCGTCCTCATTTCAAGGATGGTCCTCATAAATGAAAATATGAATAAACACGAACACACACGCATACACAAATGCATGAAATTAGAAAGTCAGCTTTTTTATGACAAATTCATCTTGTTCCTCCGAAGCTAAAAGCAAGCGCCATGATTAAAAGTTTTAGCTGAGTAAACTAAGCGATTATACAATTTAAGTATGAACTATTGCTCTTTCCGAAGAGAAGGAAGGTACATTTAATGATTTTAACCTCTTGCAAATTGCGGAAATTTTTAGTGTTACAACCTGCATAATAACTATCCTTGAGGTTATATCATGCAACGATTCTATGATGCTAGCAAATTGCTACTTGCTGCTGGTTATTATTCTTTTTAATGCCAATTTAATGTCATTCCACTTTTCATTGCGGTTTTAATGTTCGTGTGAGAAATTCGGTGTGGATGATGACCTAAATGAACATGTAAAACTGCTTTTACATTAAAACTTGTAGATCTGCATGGGTTGATAATTTTGACAAATCTGTGGAGGAAGCCTCCTCCTCCTCTCGTACACGATTTTAATGAGAAATGTGTAACAGCCGAGCTTGAATGTTGTGCACATGCAAAAGCTGAATCTCATTTATTTCTCGACACTAGTGTTCGAGTTAGCGATTGGACAAACTGATAAATTCATATAATATACAGAGAAAAAGCTTGTTATTTCCTAGTTCTCGCTCCGAAACAGGCACACATTCACACGCTCTTGCTCTGATCTCTTCCTGATTTTTGTTCTGATGTGGGCGACGCTTGCTTTCGCTGGTCTGGCTGTGATGTTTGTGGTTGTATTTTACATTCGAACTTTTTTTACTACTTCATTACGTAGTCAAAAAAGCCAAAAGGGACAATCAGTCTTCCACCACTCTTTCCCAGAACTGGAAATCAGTACACGAAGTCCAGTCACCAGTTTGAAACAAGCATCCGGATATACTACTACAAATATTGCCTTTAGCACTTTCATATGAAAGCTAACCAAGTTAAAAATTATGGATGTCTGTATAAATTCAAGGAGAAACTTTCATCGAGTTTCACTAGATTCAGTTTTCTATGTTAGCCCCATCCCTTTCTCCCGTGACTTTTTCTTCTTGGCCGAGTTACTGATATTTACTTCATTCAGGATAAAGATGTTGATAGTATAACTGCCCTTATCTTAATTGAGCGACTTTCTTCTTCTTCTCGGGATTATAGTAAAATAATCAATTATCAAGTCTATAATACAAGAGAGAAAGTTTTTACTCTGTAACCAGCCGAATGACCGATTTCCATGTGTAACAAAAAGATGTAGAGGATGAAGGAGTGACATGTAGCAAAATCCCCCTTTATTTCAACCAACTTCGAAACGAAAAGAGAATAATGGATGGGATGAAGTAAAAACTTTTTATTCTCAGCTCATACTTTATTCGGGCAACTTTATGATAAAAGTGAATGATTTTATTCTGCGTTTTTCATCGACACAAGAATCATTAAGAGTGCAAGTCAAATGTCGAAATGCAATATTAAAATATGCAAGTTGAGAATTAATAAATTGCGAATCTTCCGTGCAAGTGACCCGTGAAAGCGACTCCTTCACTTAAATATGCCAAGAAGGTTAAATGCATATACGCAATATCTAATACTCCGTTTTCAAGTCGAGGTGATCCCTTAAGAAGACACGTGGATTTTCTTTTGTTCCTCATTTTCAATTCGTAATGAAAACCCAGCAGACGTCTGCGTTGTTCCGCTTCATTAAGAGAAATGAACACTGTACGCACACGGGTTTTCTCATTTTCCCTAAGAAGTGGATGAACTCCAAGGCGTTCGCTCGTCTCAGGCAAAAAGCTGAATGCCAGTATGCTTCATTTGCAATTTGTCAACCGCAGCGAAGTATTTACGACTTGGAGAAGGAGCGAGAGAGCAGTGTATGTGCTTCATGAGAGGGAGGCTTTTGATCCATCAGAAAATTAACATTCGCCTTTCCTCTCTCTCTCTCTCTCACGATCTGCTCAACTGAAAGTATAGAGCACGTTTGCGTTCTGAGTGTAAGCTCCAGCAATCAGTCGTCGTGTTCTTGAATATTATGTGACAAAGGTGAATTAACGATGTGCAGAACAATAGCGAGGAAGGAAGGAGAAGAAAATTGTTGGTATGTTCTCTCTGCCAACGACAACTGTGCGACGTAAGCAAACGTGTAATTCTTTTTTTTTCTGCCATGTGTTCCCCGAAGAATGGATATAAAGTCAGTTTGGAACTGGAATAGGGAAAATGCTTGATGCATTCTACACATAATATAAAATTGCCTCTTATTAGTTGGGCGTAAACTATATATATCCTTGTTGACTGCAGTATGACTTCGACTCTCCTCCTTTCAGAAATTAGAAATGCTTGCAAGCCGCATAGTTATTTCGTTATTATCGTGTGCCCACAATCTTCGTTTAGGTGTGTACCAGTCCGATGTGAGTCAGATGTTTGAGCAGCCCTAGGTTTTTAAGGTATATACTAGGCTAGGCACATACTTCAAAAAATCAAAATGCATCAAAAAAATTGTTAAAATCACTCATTGAATCATGCACAAAATCTTTCAATTAATAATCTAATACCCTCTTCATCTTCGTTACAATTATTAAAAATTTCATTCAGGCAAAGTACACAATTTGAACAACAAATTCATTCAAGTCATAACTATGTTGAGTTGATACAATTCACTCATCATTCAAAGATTCAAGGGAACAGGTGAATTTGGTTTAGCTGCGTTCTTGGGGTTGAGCACTGCTCAAGAGAGTGGAATAATTATAGCATATCACAGTCATACTTGCACATGAGCCAATTCAAATAGCTAAGCTAAAATGAACCAGACTGCGTAGAAGCTCCAAACGTTGGCGAAGATGCTAACGTTCCTGCTACCTGAGTTTTGGTTTCCACTTTACGAAAACTGTATCTGCACTCCGTTCCTCTTACGCAGCTTAAATTACTGTCACCACTCGCTCCTCCGCTAGAATGATCTAAAGCAGTTTAACTTTGGAGGACATGTGCGTAGTCTTTATAAAATATGGTTACCAACCATCCTCCAACATTCAACTCAACATACAGTCGTTGGAAGATGCTTACAAGAATAAAGCCATTTCCCTCAACTTGTGTGATGCCATAAAGGAAAATCATAACTGCCAGATTTCACTCAAGCCAAGTCGTATAAAAAGTGTCGCAGAGAGAGCATACGCACGTTTCATATAATATGCGACACGATGTTTCGTTTCGGAGGAACTAGGCTCCGCTTGAATTGAAGGTAAAATGCTTTTCCACATGCTTCCACATGGATACGTGAATAGTATAGAGGAACACAGTTCTGAAAACTGCTGGTTAACATGCTTCTGTCCATTACATACATCTCAGCAGTATTATTGAATCCATTTCCAGGAGAAAATCTTCAATCCACAAAGACCCCCACCACCGAAATGGCGAAAGCAGAGACGGAAAAGCGAGTGCGTCTTGTCTTTACAGAGCAGAATACGAGCAAGTGCTCTCTGCTTTCTCCACCTCTCTCTCTCCCTCACCAAAAAAGAAACCTCCGCCTGGTCGTCTTTCACCACCGCTACTCCTGTGAGCTCCAATAACTTAATGTCATTTATCTTAATGGACCTCTCACAAAGTATTTTTGTTCTAGTTCCTTTTCCCTCCTAAAATGCCGTCACGTTACATTTCTGCACTGAAGATAAAAGTGGGGAGATGATGGCGAAAGGATATATGTGACTAGCACTAAACACAAATGTAACATACCATCTGCACGATTATATGTCCTCAAGAGACCAGACGACACATGTGAACTGGGATATGGAAAGGTTCTAAAAGATGTACTATTTTTCATAAATATACATTGACTACAATATTTTCTTCGTAGGCTTTCATTCGATAACACATGAGCAAAAAAATATGGCTAAAAGAGTGCTTTTTGGAAGATTTAATAATTTTGGACAATTACCGCGAGAATTTTTTCCGGCTCAACTGGAATATGATGCGGTGTAAGCTTTTGTCTTTATTTTTAAAAGAATGACTTTCACAATTCTGCTTGTGGCTTGGTACACCCGAGTTGTTTGCTTCTTGTAAATTATGAGTGCCTTCAAAAATAATGAAACATGTTCCATTTCTTGCTTTCACTTAAATATATTAAGCTTCAAACCAGGCTTGCTTTATATTCAGGTGGTCTTAAAAAGACATTATGTTGGGGCTGGGGCAGGTAAAAAACGTGGACAAGGAAAAATTGTAGGTTCTCGACGGAAACGGAATTCGTAGCGTGTGTGTGCGGTTGTGCGTGGAGGAAGAAAAAGTATAGGCAATTTAATATTTGTAACATTTTTATGAGCTCCTGTCCCGAAATATACTTTTTTATTTTTGAAAAATATATAAATGCATAAAATACAAAACTATGCTAATTTTTTTGGTAAGGCGAGAGCTGAGGAGAAATGAAAATCAGGAAGCCAACCTGACTTTAAGGAAGTTAGCAAACCTCTCGGGAAACAAATAAGTGTGTTTTACCCAAAGGAGTTGTTGCGGAGTCCCAATACACGAATATTTTTTACTGGGGCTTAAGAAGAATGCCACAGACGGCAGCGTACAACTCACGTTGTGTTGTAAATACTTCAGGTTTTCGTCAACAGTCACCAAAATATATACTTTGAAGGGGAAGCCCTAGTATAAAATTTGAGACAATGACTGATTTGCTGAGAATAAAGTGAAAAAACTCAAGCAATTTTTCTCCTTTTCCCTTCCTTTTCATTCTTCCTGGAAAAGTTTTCCGTTAGGAAAAGACTTACCCAGTGTTCAACAATAGTTTGACAAGGACAAGGAATACTAAACGTGAATGTACTTGTATCCTTGTACTCCCACCACAAGGACAAAATGACAAGATATTATTGGTTGAGAATTGAGAACGACAGTAGCTACTTCCATGATTAGGTCCCCTGTGTTGATTCCCTAAACTACTTTTAGCCCTATGCTCAATACCAAGCTCAAGTTACTACTAATGTCAATCAGCCTCTTCAAAGTGTGCGGGACATCCGCATTTCTCTGCTAGTTCGTCGAATTTTGTCCACGAATTAATGGGACCCACAATCAATCCATTGTACTAATCATCAATTTCAACGTCGTTTCGAAATATTTCCATTTATTAAGTTAACTTTTTATTCACTTAGATAAGGTGACCATCAATCCAAGAACAAACCAGAATTTGAGTTGAAAATTAAACTCAATTTCTCTGAATTTGAAATACATTCATCGTTCCAAAATCACATTCGTCTCACTCAATATACACTAATAAATACATTGCTGTACTTTTCTCGTCTCAATTTTTTACGCATTTCACTTTCTTTTGTTAGAACTCGCAGAAGCTTCTAATTCACTTCTTAAGTTTTCCCCTACTTCACTACCAGACCGACCAGCACCACTGCTATCATCTTACAACCAGAGAGCTCTCTTTATGTTATTTGATCCACAGAGGACGAAAATTTGCAATGGTGTCATTCATGATGATGGTGATGGCACTGTGTTGTAACGTTAGAAGCCTTTCGAATACTAATGCAGCCATCCCACTCGATTTTTTATGCTGTGCTACGTTGTAGCAGTAGAAGAATGAGAGAAGTAGAGAGAGAAAGATGCAGTCGATACAGACATCGAGTTTTTTATATACTTTTATATTATATGCATACAAGGGCATTATATGGTTTGCATTACAATTGTGCTACATTAGATTTGCGAGTGTGACAGAGAAAAGAGCTCTTCTTCGCTCAAATGGATTTCTCCGATTTCTCTTTCCTCCCATTTTTACGCACCATTCTCAACAAAGAATACATGGCACATGGATCTTTCTTCTGTATCGGTATAGCATTATCGTTGAGTGTATTTGTACAAGTATATATATTATCATATCGAGCACTTCCAGATCCTGGATCTAGATTCCCTTCTCATCCCCACCATCAAACTGCCATGTGCCTACAAAATTCCAGCTCTGAACATATATTTGTCGAGTGTGTTTATTGCAAAGTATAAAATGTGTACAAGAGAAATAAAAAGACGAAGTAAGTCAAAAACGTGTATTTATGTTTGTTTTCTTCTTTCTGTAAAGGCTGACTTACTTACCGTGTGCAGGAGTACTTATGAGATACTCTTTTGTCTCACTCCCAACTTCAAGTTCTCTCTCAGCTTGCAGTGAAACAGAGACTTGTTCCAGAGAGATTTTCCCTTTTCTCTCTCTCACTCGTCGTAGCACACAAAACTACACGTTTTTTGTGGATAAAATCCTTTAATGCAAATACCAATATAATGTTGATGCTTTTCCTTGTCTTTGTCTTTCTTGGGTTTTGTATTGCTACTTAAAAGTACATACAAAACTTTTTTATTTTTCTCCACCAGCTTTATTCCCGTCTCCAGTAACACACTTTCACTTAGAGATTTCCTGGTGAGACATGCACTATTGTGGGCATCATGTCCTTAGCAAAGTAGTATCGGGATTCCTTTCGGGTATCTCACAGCGAAATGGAGGAGAAGAAGAAAACAAAAGAATCTCTGTTTAATACATTGTGTGACTCATTCCCAAGTTTATGGTGAAATGTCCCCATCCAGAAGATAAGTAAGTACACAAGAAGAAGTGAAGGGAAAGAACTTGAATTGAATATAAAGTACGGATTTTTTTCTGGCTCCAAAGGTCGATGTGCATTAAAGGATGATAGTGTTTTCTCTCTTCTTCTGAGATGATGGCCCAGATCGGGAAGAAGTATGGAAAAGTGGGACAAGTCTGAGTGTGCATGAATTTTCATGAAAGTCTCTTCCATGTGCTTGCACTCTTGCTGCCAACAAATTCGCGTTCCAAGCTCCCTGTTTCAAGTAGACACAGTTCCTCATCCTCTGTATCACTTCACACGCGGCGGTCTAACAACAACACGTCGAAATTCACATGCGTGACCCAAAAATGCGGCTATATATTTATTTTCCCACATAAATTTCTTCGCTGGAAGGAAGAAGGATTCGTTTTGAAATCAGGAAGTCGAGATTTGTTTCAGGGGTTTATTGTCATCATCATCATCAGCAAGTCAAATGGCAGAGAGAAATTATTCACCACATCTCTGAAAGATTTCACATTCTTTGATGCGAAGGTCTTGAGCCGTGGAGCCGGGGTCGGATACTCGCAAAAGTTGTACGGACACGACTACATTATAATAAAAGACAATAACGAATTCCCGTCCTCGTGTATCAGAGTATCAGTTACATGACACCAAAAAATGAATTTTTCACGTAATATATTTCCGGAGCGAGTGAACCATCCTCCGCATCCAATCCACAAATGTCTATCTCGCGTTCATTTAATGAATAAAATCCATGTTTCCAGCCTAAATGCTTTGCTGTGGTATCTAAACTGTGAGTGTCCTCTCCGTCCCCTCCTGTCGTGTTTACTCACAAATCCATCACTTATTTAAATCACACCATGTCAAGTGACAACACAAACACATCCACAATCCACATCCAGCCGCGTGAGTCAACTAGACTCGACTCACTCGTTACTCAGGGATTAGCAGGAGGAGCACGATGAGTGGACAGGCAAAAGTCTAGTCGAGTGAGTGTCAGTGGGAAAAGTAGAAAATCGGTGGAAACCTCGTCGGGAACTTGGATATCGTCGAACATGAGTCGAGAGTAAAACATTCTCACTATTTTTTTTATCTTATGCTCGACTGGAGAGGGAGATTTATGAATGGGAAATATCGAGCTGAGACTGAAACATTTATGGTAATTGGTCTAGCTCACTTAGATCCTCGTCCAGAGTCTTGTAATAAACGTGCCTACATCTAATAAATATGTGATGACCTATAAAGCTTTATTTTTTTTCTCTTTTCTCTCCTCCTCGTGTGTGTCCTCCTACAATTCTCCTCTCGTGTGGAAAGAGAAAATATATTTTTTATTCTTTACAATAAGAGAAAACGTTCGCATCTCCCATCATGCATCACAAGAGACGTGTGTGTAAGACCACCACCGAGAGATCTACCTTTTTTCTTATTTCTTTTCTCTCCTCCCTTTTCCTTCTTCTTACGATGCACCAAGACTGTTCTTCAATTTCTTCATGAACAATTTTTTTCTCTTCCTTTTTCTTTCTTTTTCCCTCTTTCACTCGCTGACTTTCTTCAATTTTTCTCAGTCACACACACACGAGTCTAGACTGGAAGGAAAATGGAGAAGTTGTAGAAAAAAAATATGTGTACACACATACACTCCAGAAATACATATATATATTTTTAAGGGGAAAAAATTAGGGAAAACGTAGTGAAGTCTGGTTGGAATACGATCCTGGACTGGAATTCATGCATTCATGCACACACCAACACACAAAACTGGAAACTCGAGTGAAGAGTAGAGAAATTTCTCTCTCTGCTTTCTCCTCACTTTCGCTCTTTCACTGCCGTTCACACACAGCTGGTGCTGCTGACCGACTGAGGAGAAACCAAGAGATGATAGTGGGTTGATATGATTTTTTTCCCTATCGCTCTTTATACTCTAATGTACTTGCTCTTGTCTTGTTCTCCTCTTTTCCCTCTCCTCCATACAGTTTATCTGGATGTGTATCTCTCTCCCTTTCTCCCAGTCACTCACACGAGTTCACTCCTCTTTCATACTCTTTCCTTTTTTCAATACATTTTTTTTCTCGTGCCGAGGAAAAAGAAAACGATGACTCTTCCCTTCTCCTTTTGTACTATATTCTGTTTTATACACTCAAAAAAACTGCAATTCTCTCTCGCTGGAACGATGATGGGAAATATGAAGGTAAAGAAAAGGAGAACGCGAGAAAAGTGGGTGGAGCCAAGAAAAAATGAGAATCTAATGCACAATAACATTCATGACGAAACAGGTAGTGGAAGAAGGAGAAGAAGATGATGTTATTCTTGCGTGGTATGGTCGATGATCACAATGATCATCATGTTGATGACGATACTGCTCCTTTCTGCTTTTTTCCTGATCCCTACGGCAAAACAGCATTTTCGCGGAGAGAATGTCAGTCAGGATCAGTTCTTGTTTTTTACGCTTTATTCGGCACGCTGTCAGTGCTCCTTTTTGTTTCCTCCGAAAGGAACAATGGAGAGAGAGAGAGAAAAAAAATACTCTTTTCACTTGTGTCCTTTTCTCTCTTGTCTTTGCACCGACAAAATATATACTCACTCACCGAGAGATATTTTCTCCTCGTGGTCGTTTTGATAGGAAAAGCTTAGGAAAACAGAGATCTTTACTCTCTATTTTATGTGTAATACAAGGACAACACTACACAAGAAGTGGAAACTTATGTGTTTGTGTTCGTAGTTTTTTAGAATTGCAATGTTTGCTGGAAGCGTTGCAGATTTTTCTCTCCTTCACATGCACGTTGTCGGAAGTGAGGTATGGTGTGTAGAGAATGAAAATGCAGTAGTATATTTTTTACTACTCTCATCGACCTTTCGTGCAACGTAGTAGGGAAATTTTTTTCCAGAGGAATAAAAACACTCCGAATCCGTGCAGCGCGAAAGTCGGACTGAGCGAGATCGCCAAGAGATCGGAGTGTAAAATACGGTAGTTTTTTTTCTTGTGGAGTCGCTTCCAGTCTACGCGGAAGAGGAAAAATGGAGCATGGAGCACACACGGGAAAGATCGGTCGGGAGAGAGAGAGCACATTCACATGAATGCGATGTGATGAAGAAGTGGAAGGATTGGAGAGAGAGAGAGTCAGTCAACTACTCTTGCTTTTCCACTATTTCTACTCTTCTTGGCATGGCACAACACACAATTTTCCCTTGCCTTTCCTGTTTCATTTCATGCGTTCTGTGTGTGTGTGTGTTCACAGTAGAAATAACTGTGTCTCCAGTCTCCAGCACATGTATATTTCTCAGAGGAGTGAGTCGTGAGTTGTAGAGTAAGAAGAATGGAGAGTGGAGTGGTGCACATATCGTACGAAAATATCCGTTGTGCAGGAGAGCGGCAGGAGTGAAGGAGAGCGAATTTTATAACGAGATAAGCATGTGCTTTCTTCGTCTTCTTCTACTTCCCTCGCAAGAAAATTCTTTCGTCGAACAGCATCCTCGTCTCCGTCCTCCGTTCCTTTTCCTTCGCGAAGAATGGATGTTAGGACAAATGTTGCAAACGCTTGGATTCCCTTTGCTTCTGGCTCCTCGCACATTTCCTTCTCTCTCGCTCTATATTTACAGTTATATTATTATTATGCTTGTATGTCCGCGTCCGCCTTCTTTTTTCTCCTGTGGACACGATAGCATACTCTCTTCCCAACTCGTCCATATTGTGAGGAATCCTTTGTACAAATATTTTCCCCTTTCCACATTTTCTTCAACAAACTTTTTCTTCGACAATGGACCTATGTACGTATATCTATAATTGTGTAAACTCTGGAATAAATTCTTGCAAACCTGAGTAGAGTTTTAAGAATATGTAGGCCACTTTTTTTGTATTGCTGCAGCATGGAAGAGGAGGTTGAGCTGGAACTGGACAAGTATATTTTAAACTGGAATCTAACAATTAGTAGAGTTTCGTTCTTCTTCGTTATAATTGTCCTTCGCTTTCCCAAGTTTTGTGCTTCTCTTGCTTTTCCACTATTTTTCGGGGGAAGAGGAGGCGGATATTTTTATCGCTTGATCCTCCTTGCGAAAAGTCGGCGGACGACCGGGGACGTTTTATCAGTACAAATTGCAACTCGCATTCTTACTCTCAGAGAAGAAGAAGAAGAAGAAGAAGAGTGAAAAGTTTCTCAACATCAACTGGACCAAGTAAACTGATTATTTTTTTAAAAGTGGAGTTGTGCATTTCGCATCATTTGTTGCGATATGAAGAAAAGAAGAAGTGTGTGTGTGCCTCTTCGCTTTCAAAGTTGAGAGAAATTGGAGATAATTTTGAAGAATGGATACTTGAAAAGGAAAGTGAAGAGTGGGAGTCTTGCATTGAAGAATATTCTTTGGTTTACTTTCTGCATGAAAGATATACGAACACAATGCGATTCTCTCTTTATAGTTTTGTGTACTAACACAATACATAGTTTTGAGAGTAACTTTTTGAAAATTTTAACTAGTTTCACTTATCATCCTTTTTGCTTCCAGCCTTTTCTCCATTATTCCACACTTAGCGGTCTCTCTCACTCACACACACATCCTCCTCCTTTTTTCATTATGATTTAAAGGAGGCAACGTTTCTCTCAAAAGTTTAAGGTAGTATCAGAAAGTTATTCATGCTATCATCATCACTACGAGATCCTCCTTATCAACTTGCTCTTTTTTCGCGAAAGCAAAAGTTATTTATGATGTTTCAGGTATGAATTTATATACGCTTTCGGTATCCTTCATCGTCTGTCTTCTTACTGCACAAAAAATGTGATGTGCTTTTGGAGTAGAGGCAGGCTTTCCTTTTTTGTTCCAAGAAAAAAATTCAAAGGGAAAGAACTACTGACTCTCATCCACACGAAACTATTTTCTGGTAGACAAAGGAAACTTGTAAAATACCACATCAAATGCAAATACTTTGAAGTGAAAAGAGAAAATAGAGTAAGCCAATTGATAGACAGTGTCTCTCACTCTCTTCGACCTAAAGAACAATGAAAAGAAGAAGAAAGTGTACAGCGAGATGGTTAAGTTAGCACAGTAAAAGTTAGTTGAGTAAAAAATGCAGCACGTGAGCTACTCATCATTTCCCATTTTTATGGCGGTGTGTGTGCACCTTCGTACAAAAAAAAATTAACTGACGCCTGCTGAGTTTCTTCCATCTTCTTCGCTGAGACCTACTTTTCTCCAGAGAAAGAGAGAGAATACAAGTCTATTTCATGAGACATGAAACATGACAATTCTGCTGAGTGACAATGAATCACTCTGATGAAAACCTCTGGAAATCAGGAGATACAGCGCCAAGGTGTCAGAGCAGGTTTTCTCTCCCTCTCTTTTCTACAGGAAGAATCATGTTTCACTGTTCACCAGATTCCAGATTGCAAGTAAACATAAACAATGAATGAATTTGTAAGGGAAAAGTGTATAAAAATGTACTCTGGCTCCGCAAACCTGTAAAATGTGCAACTTGCCGCATACGTTGGCAAATGGCAAACAATTGTGGAGAAATGAGAAAGTCAATAGGAACTGCACTACTGCTCAAGATTGAGTGATGTTTGATTTACCGGCCAACATCAGCAGTGTGTACGCATACATACATTGATACCAAGTCAAATACACATACTCATCGGGTTATATACAGAAGTTAACATACATCTTGTTGGATGACTGCAGCCGAGAACCGTCTTTTTCTTCCTTTTCTCATCTTTATCCTGTTGTTCAGCCAAAAAAAACTCTAGAGAGAGAGAGTCTATATGCACCAGCAAAAGGCAGATTGGAGAAACAGAGAGGCTCACTGAAAGAGTAAGCAGCAGAGTCACTGGAGCATAGCTACAAAAGATAACAGCACAATAATGGATATACAAAATGCATATACGATATATCATCATCATCCAAAAAAGGAGGAAAACACAATATAAATATATTTGGATACAAAAGAAGCACAATATAGCTTTTGTTCATAAAAAACTCTATGTTTATAAATATAAAGTTTACGACACTCTCTGCGAAGCAACGATCATTTTTTTCGTCAGAAAAAAACATTATATATCATACACATTTGAGTAATAATTTTTACATCCAACAAAGCTGCACACAAGAAGAGTGACTGAATGAATTTCATATAAAAATCCTGGGTTCTTGAAGATAGCAGAAGGGGAGAGCGGCTTTTTTTATCCAATAATATAGCTTAATATTGTCTCTTTCCTTTAGCCGCATCATCCTGGAAATAAAGGAGGAAAAAAACTCATGAGAGAGAGAGGAGGTATGAAAAGATGATGGGGAAAAGGACAAGAGTAGACTAGGAAATACGGAGAGAAAGAGAAAGCTTCTTGTGTGTGTGTGTGCGTGTGTGTGTTGTGGGAGCAGAGTATACGACACTACTGCCCTAAAATAAAAGACTTTCTCTTTTAGCAAGCTGATTTTCGCTTGGAGCTTTGAACTCCTTTCTCTCTTCTGTAAGGCACTACTTACTGACGGGTTTGGTTACGTTGCAGAGAGGAGAGGAAGCAGCGTCTTTTGTATTCGGGATGAGGAAAATGATGACGATGATGATGGTGGTGGTAGTAGTGGTGCCTCTGCAGCAGGAGAATAGGCTTTTATATTCGCGGACTACTTACGTCCCCCGTTTTTTGTGAAGTAAAAATTTGCAGACTCTTGTAGAATTGGAGTTGGAGGAGCGTGTATGCAACACGGCCAATATTGTATGGATATGGAGTATACCAGCGACGATATGAAACTCGGTATGATTTTTGTGTCAGTTCCAGCAGGATCCAGCAGGAGCAAGCGATGAACACGTTCTGTGGCGAGCAGCACAAAAGACTCTCCATAGATTCTATGTGAGTAATGAAAGAAAGTTGCAAAAAAATGCAGGCAGCAGGCTAGAGGCTAAGGGTACGAAAACAAGGAGTAATATGTTCATGTAGCGGGAGAGGTATATTCCATATTACACTCCAATCTTCACCGTTTTTTTGGAGGATACTTCCGTTCCGTCTCATCTGAACAATGTAGCTCACACAGTGTCACAGTCACAGTGTAGCTGTAGCAAAAACTGCGAGAACGGGAGAGTGCATTTGAACTTACTACTCCACAGTTTAACAAGGATTTTGCATACCGAATCAAGTGCTATGTACCATTTTACGAAAAGAAATTAAAAAATTATAGAAGTAAAGTATCGAGGGTTTCAACGTTGAGAATCGCAGGTTGTTTGTTCATTTTC
>JAQFZW010002317.1:0-18181 GCA_034687055.1 Heteromurus nitidus | reverse complement strand
GACTTCATAAAAGTTTTGGTTATGCCCACGGTTTAGCTGCAATTTTTAACCGAAAAAGGAATACTCAAAACACTAAATTGGAATTCATGAATCTAAAATCTAGTACGTTTAGTTTGTAGTTATTAGGTTATTTATTGGTTGGATTGGGTTCTACATAATATTATATATTTTTATGAATTGCATATAGTTCATTTTCATTACTTTTACTTTTTACCCGCAGATCGTCAGACCCGTCGCCGTCGCGATGAAAGCAGATCATAGCACGGTTGCAGAAAGTTCCAATGGGAAAATCCCAAAGGCAAATTTCCCGTGGGGAAGAGGAATTTTTGTCCCATTTTGCCAGAAGGGGATGGGTCAAACCAGATTATTTTCCAAACCCCAAAATTTCCCAACCGTGATTGCCGGTGTCTGGGACTTTCTACAAACGTGGATTACAGTTCACGAGGCAAAGCTGTGCGTGTTTCCGTGTTTGTAGAACACCAGAGGAAACTATACACTCTAAATCGTTTGCCGTCCTTATCAACACTGTCATTGTCACTTGTCACCTACTGGAATTGTGAGCTAACGAACGAAATGCTGTTGAGACATGAAAAATAATGCGTAATATTAACTTCAGCATATTATTTTAAATTATTGAAACTCGCAAGTTAATTCCAAATAAATTCAAATGATTAAAAATTGAACTAATCCTGCTAGTAGCAACGCAGACATGGAAAACTTGTACTTAGGTTGTTATGACATGAGTACACTCGGGAGGAAAAGATATTTTGGGAACAGCACATTTGCCGCCGGAGGCGGCAACGTACTCCCAAAATTTGAAAATTTCGAAAAAGTGCTGAAGAAGTTTCGAAAAATGTTCGAAAATTTCGTAAGTTTCTAGAGTACCACTTTGGTTTCTAAACTTCCGTAAGGAGTACACTCAAGTTTTCCGTAAAAGTTTTCCATGCCTGTAGCAACGGTATGAACGTCAATATTCTGATTTATTTTTGCGAGATTAGGGTACTCCGTAATTCCTCTTCAATGGTGCATGGATACTAAATGTCTCGAAAAGAATGACACCAAACTCGTGTGCCACGCATAATTAACTTAATGTTTTTTGGATATATAGGTTAATTAATTTTTTGTCGTATTATTTGTCGTATCATGAGTTTTAAAAATGTCTGCATATTTAAGGGTTGTCAGTTGTGTATCTGAATTTACTTAGTCTTGGTTGTGTAATACGATTTGGATGACTATTTGAATCACGTTGTTCATCCAAATTGCAGCACACATAGAGTGCAATAACTATAGTCTTCGACTTTAGGAGTAATAGCAAAAGGTGTCGCTTCAAATTCTGCGTTAACTGAATTATCCACATTTAACTCCGGCGCGACGACCAATAAACTTATTTAAATACAGAAGTAAGGAAAGAAGTTTTGGTTGCTTACCTGATTGAAAATATTTCAAAACATTCCAATTAATCGATGCTATAAAAAATCAGAATGTCAAGCAGTTTTTATACGTATGCATGTGTAAAGAATTAGTTCGCATTCAAATAAATATTCCATATTCGTCTTAAGCATACTTATGTGAACATTTTGTGTCGGCATGTAATATATTGTGAAAATTTTCTATTCAAGACACATCCTACGTTTTCCGTTTAAAATCTAAACCTATATGTTCCGCAGAAAAATCCTTCCTTCATTGTTTTAAGTTATGCCACTGGCCACCAATACTGCGCGTTAATCATATATGTAATATGTATTCTGCATTTATTTTTTTATACTGACTTGTTGTTGGTTCATGTAAGATTTTATTAATTTTATGCTTACACAGAGAGATTTACGATTAAATTTGTATCGCAAGTAATCGTATGACTTTTAACACATCTATTACGACTTTTACTGCTACGTAACGTTTATTTGCGCCTTTCTTTTTAAGCGTTCTTACGTTCCTAACGGGCAACAATGAAAGTAGAAAACGAGAGGATGCCTGGCACTTGGCTTTTAGATTATTCCTGACACGCTCACTCTTGTTTTGGTAAGTTATATTCCCGACCACTCAAAGTATATATGAATATGATACATGAAATAAGTTTGTTTATACATTACATTAACTACCTGAGGATATAAGCACAACAACTTACATAATTATGACAAATTTATTTTTAAAAGCATATACATATATCATCATTTGCCCGGTAATTTTTGACCACCACCAACCTCACTTTTTTATACTTTGCCGAGTAACACTCCAAGTGCAAAAGAGTCCGTCATGTGTGAACTCAAAGCTGATGAATTTTTGTCAATTACAGTTAGCCAAGGACCGACGATTGAGTGAATCCACACGGTCATAAAAAAAGGTTTTCATCCCCTTACATAGACGAATTCCTTCAGGCAATCCCCCTATTTTGATGGGCACACCTTTACATTTTGCAGATGCCTGCGCAGTACTTCTAATTGATATTACATAATGGCGTGCCAAGTTTAGAAGATGGTGGTTTTGTAGCATTTTTTACGCAGTGCAGATTTTCATAACCATAACTATTATAACGATTACAAGCATGATCTCCAGCAACCGGAACAAGTCACACGGGTACCTTGTTTAAGAGCTACTTTAAAACTTCTGCTCACATACACGAAGCACGTAACACCGTACGCACTATTTATAAACTTAAATACACATTTAGAAATATCCGCAGTACAGACGAGAGGCGAAAAAACGGGTTTATCAAATTGTTGTTGTAACACATCTTTCGTTCTTTTTACTGCATCTCCACATCAGTGAAAAGAGGATTGATTATAAAAGAATTCTTTTCAATATCGTTTCTTTTTACTGTGACCCTTCGCACCACCTCCTATCGTGACTACATACATTGCTGGTACAGTAGACAAATCAAATCATTGTTAATTTTTGCAGGGAAACCTCAAAGATTTTTTTATGAAGGAAACGTATGGATTTCGAAGAATTCCTCAACAGAATTTTTGTTCTTTAAACGAGGAGAAATAAAGTACGAAAAATTGTAAACATTTGTAAAGATAAATCCTCGTTTCATTATCGTACATAAATCCCGTCGTGATTAATTTTAGGCTTGGAGATGTTAAAAGTTATAAACCTGCAGGTAGGTTAATCAAGATAGAAACAAAATGCATACATATCTCGTAGTCTAGTTTCAGCACGAGATAAAACTCAGTTCAGCTTCATTTTCATTACGGATATGGTATTTATGCATCAAAATTATTCGACAAAATATGTACGTCTTTCGTAGAATTGTTGGCGTAGGACATGCAGAAATGCGAATAACACACGTCTTCCATTCTCTAACGAAGGCACCTTCAGGAGAAGACTAGTGTTGCTTTCAATGAATAAAGCGTTACAATTGTTTGAATCTTGATGATTCCTATGTGAGGGAGTCCAATGTTCACAGTCTGTGGTCAAACATAAATAACGAATTTGTTACCTTATCATATAGACTTTTTTTAAAGGTACGAATGCATCTGTAAGCAGCCAGATCCCCAAGAAATGTACATACCTGTGAAATGCAATTCTGCATATTATCCTCACAGAAAATGCACAAAGCATTGCATTAAACGTGTGTATTAATGTATGTAAGAAATGTATAATAAGGTTTGCCCACTGTTACGGAGAGTAAAGGATGCTCATTTCGCACACTAGTTTTTTTTATCATCCTTTGTACCTTCCTCAGATTCAAATCGTAAAAAAATCTGCGCAGATTTGTAAGGATCACAGAGGAGACGAACCTTCATTGTACTTCGAACCGCCAGCACCTTTGCATTGTTTTTCCCAAGGGGAAGGCGCTTCATGTGCAAACACCACTCTTTTTTTAAAGAAACATAATTACTTTTACTACTCACCTTGTTCACCGAAAGTATATAGTGATTTCAATCTGGAACATTAGAGACTTGCTCTCATATCGTATAGTAACTTCATCTAGCAGTCAGTGCCCAGTGATTTTTCTACAGGATTTTATCATAAACTATTCTAGCCTTCTTTCATTTAGGCTTTTTTCCTTGATGAATTAGGAACCCTTTCTTTTATGACTAGGTGTGTTGGCATTATTTTTGAAAAAATCAATTTGTTTCAACTGCCAATTTGAAAAGTAAACCAGGACTTGTGTAGAGTTGAGAAATTAAAGCCACACAGACTCACTCTCTGAGAGTGTACCTAGTGTGTGTGTGTGTGTGTGGTCTGGTCGAAAACACGGAAATATAAAGGGGGAAAATCTTAAGAGAAAGAAAAGAAAGATTACGACCACGAGAACTCTCGAGGTGTCAGAAAATGAAGATATCTAAAAATACGTAGAACTGCGTGGTTCTTGTTACTAGGTGTGTAAAGCGTTTTAGTTTTAAAAAACTGTCAAAAAGGAGTGCCACTTATGTCTCAAGAGAAGGAATGTAGTACCTCTGGTTGTGAGACAAAAATATTTGTTTCAAATTACACGCATTAGTGAAAACTATAAAGGCGCAAAATATCAACCACATTTTTTGGACAGGTTCAAAACACGGCAGAGGTTTATGGTTGATCATGAGCTTAACAGCACAATAGGTGCAGTAGAGCTTTTCAAAACGTGTACAAAATGGCAGAGGAATTTTTTTTAGCTCAATATGTTTCTCAAGTGCATCCGTGTAGTCATGCTTAGGATTAACTTCATTATGCAATGACCATAAATGTCTCTTCTCTGCAAATGTCGTTTTTCATGCATCCCATTTGAGATAATGCGTGCAACAAAGACTACCGTAGATACTTGTCATTCATTGTGTGACTAAAAGCGTGCATTGGTGAACGTCACCAAAAAGTTACCCAGAGTTTCTGGTCTGGTCTTGGGGGGAAAGCGAGCGACTGGGGCATATTGTCAGTCTCTCGACAAGAGGAAAGAGGACTCACAGATATATTTCCCTTTGCTTTTCATCGCAATAACGAGTAAAAAACTATGATTTAACGGTGATTTTCCATTAATAATTTTCCTCAGTTTTCCACAAAAGACCGATTAAAAAAGGCTGGGAGAAGTGAGGAAGATCGCGCTGCAGAACTTTGTTGTGGCTTCATGTTCTGTACGGTTGGTACACACTTAACCATACTTCAATTCCGAATATTTTTTGTGAGTTTGTGAGTGAGCCAACGCAACGGAAGCGCAAGTCAAGGTAAGCTCATCCATATCAATAATTTCATTTTTTATGATTCACAATTCGCTTGTGTCTCGTTTCCGTTTTAAATGCCTGCAACGTACATTAATTGTCTTCACACGCCTTTGAATTCGTAGACATGTTCATGGGTTGAGTTTTTATGTGTAAGTTTATTTTGCTATTGTGCTGAAGAAATTGAAATTTTTTTATTTGCACCGAACATTTTCAAAAGGTATAGGTTTTATTTTGTCAAGATGGGAATATGCATTGCAAGTGCATTGGTTTTCGCTTCACCTGGTTTACTGTCATTCGTATTTGTGTTGCAGTGTGAAACATGTGCACACAACTGCAAACTATAAATCTTCTGGCGAATTATCTTTTGCTGACTTGAAATGTTCGAAGTGCAGATATGATAAAATCAGTCAAACTTTGTGCACCATATTCGTGTCAGTTAACTTACATGTTTTCCACTTCATGAATTACACTCTATATAAGAGGTTTTTTGGTAATATGATGAACCACCACAATGTGCAATCAATATACTGGATAACCACAATTTTTTAAGTGCACGCACGCACTTATCGTACATGCCTAAAGCTTAATTGTGCTAGTATCTTTCGGTGGCAGATTAGCAGCTCCACAAGAGATCAAGATCACGTACGTTGCCAAGTAGGCCCCTTTCCGCTTAGGTACTAGTGGCACTACAATTACGTTTATATCAAATGCGAGATTATAGTTATGAAGGATGAGACACTTTATTTAGGGCAGAAGATGACATAATGTGGAAGATTTACCTAAAGGTAGTTTAAGATGGACGTTGAGTAAGGGGACGCCAAACTTTACTTTATTCGAACGATGTGTTTGTCTGATACACAGTCAATTCAGATTGGTTCAAAAGCAAGTAACATTTCTAGATAACAAAGACATGAGCGTGAAGACCGACAGTTTGACGATGAATTTAAGTCCATGATGATCTGCCAGATTTGCTTGATGCAAATTGTCTTTGCAAGTCCATGAAGTGATCTGGTTGAGTTGAGACCAAGTCAGTTACTTTTTATTCTCCGTAGTTACTCCGACTTTTACTGGCAAGTATTCACATGCACTCCTGGCTTTAGCTTATCGCAGGATACGTATGGCTTCTTAAATACATCGACTAACTCGGTTTAATCCGTCCACATTAATGGTCACTACGCTACGTAGTAAATTAATACTTTGACTAGCATGCTCACAATGCATAGCATGTGGATCATCTTCCCTAAGGTACATACATACATGCAAAAGTGTCTTATTATTAGTTGCTGTCGTGGTTATAACGAATGGTACTTTGAATTCATTTTTAACACTTTGAGTTTTTATGTAAAGTAAAAATTATAATGGTGATACATATATACACAAGAGTTGTTACATTTTTGCACGTTTTTTACTTAAAAATAACCATTTGCAAAAATGTAAATTTCAGACATCCATATCTGCAATGCGAGGAAAAAATTAACACTTTTATTCTATTCATACATTATTAATTTTGTTCAACTAGGACAAATGTATTCCTTAATCAAGGAGTATAATTATGAATTCATAGTTTACATTTCTATTTTCATAACAAATACCATAATTCACCATGGGAGTATTGTTACGCTTATAATTTTTGCAAACTTTTCAAAACACACATACATATATTTTCCTCGTGAAAGCATGAACAATCACGAGCACTATTTGTAAATTTTAGTAATGATTAAGGGTTTCTGCATCATCTTCAAGTTCGGCTAATGTCTTGGAATAATTTCAAGAGGCCCATAGGCCAAGGAAGTAAAATTTAAGGGGTTATTGAAGCACAACGGATTTTCAAACATCATTACCACGTTTCAGAATGATCAGAGATGTAAAATTCAGATTACAAATTGCAAATTACAAGAAACACGTTCATATTATACTCCATAAAAAATAATTCAATGAAATATAGCTTCTCTGTAGAGTGGCTTTTATATTCACCATTCACATATTTTGCAAGAGATTCATCATGAAAAAGGAAGAAGAGGTAAAACTTAGACTGCAATTAATGTATGTACGAGCATGAATATATTTCAGAAAAAAAAAGTCTAAAAAAACACATGAAAACTGTGAAGTAATGAGAGCAGAGCATTTAACATGTGTGAAAGAAAATTGTGTTTTTTGTATGTACACTTTTCTCTACATTTGATTCAATGATTGTTTGCAATTGCAATTGAAGAGAGAGAGAGAGAATGCAAAAAAATTTTTACACTCAGAAGTCATAAACTAAACTATTGATTTTTACCAAAAGAGAAGGTAGCAGACAGCAAAGGTACGGATTGAGCAGAGATTTCGAAATAAATCTACTGTGAATTACAAGACACGCTCACCTTCAATTTTTTCGCACGTTAGCGCATGGGACTAACTATGCAAGGTTACCGGTGTACCCAATGAAACTTTTTAATGTGTAATGATAACAATAACAACAACAATTAGTGTAGTTTACACTCTTGTGAATTTTAGAATCGACATAGACGCTGACTAATCGTAAGAGGAGCTAATATGTAACTGTGTATGTTCGTCGCTACCGTTTTTAGCTTGAGGGTGCTCGAACGATATGAATATGGAATTGAGGAATTCTTTAGTTTTTTTTCTATTCTGGCGAAAGTATTTTTATTCTGTTCGTATTGAGTAAAAATGGCATTGGCTTGTGTGTAAGAGAAGATATGCATATTCTAGAAGTTACCACCTGGATGACCTACGAGGAATTAACGTTTTCCAATTTTTGTTAGAAATTTATCACAGGATGATTTGTATTACCTCTTGGTATTCATGAGTTTTAAAGATTTCGAATTTTGTAATAACATTTTTTTGTAGAAGATGTTCAAATCCACTCGAAAATGTAATGCAACGATTTCTTTATTCGAGATCTCTTCGTTGAACACGCGTTTATGCAAACAAGCCCTTTGACATGAGACAATTAAACTTTCCGAAATCTGCCAATGGCTTTATTGTAAATACTTAACTTTTATTTTACGGAGCGAGCAATGATGTCTTTGCAAAGTAACTGCAATTATTTATAGTATCCCGTATTTGTGAAGAAACGGAGGCAGAACTTTTGCAAAACTAGAGATCCCTGCAAAAGTACCTTAAGTTTTTATAGAAATTGCATTTATTTTCATGGGTTGTCTGAGGTCGAACTTTTGCACCAGTAAATTTAAACATCTTTCTATTTATCGGTTGATTTAAGGATCCTCCTTTACGGTGTAACGTAACGACTCCTGCCATGTCATAATTCGCATCGTGTGAAAAGGTATAATCGTGTTCATTTTTGAAAAAAAATACTTGTTGACGACCAAGGGTTGCATAATGCCAGGCGTTGAATCATAAATGTATGTTTGCCCATTTAACTTTGAATTTATGTGTATTTATGGGTTGTGGTGTTATGCAGCGGGTATCATACAATCGATTGATGGTGTTGCTAACATAAACTCGATTTAGGTGTAATTAAAACTGCTGAGTTAGAATAAATCAATAATGCTATCTTGATTTTGGCTAAAAACTCGTACATCTTCCATCCGTATCCACGATTTGAGTAGGCGTAACAAAGCATCAACTTTTTAATGAGATCTTTTAGATCGTCGTTTGCTCATAACTATTTTTGTTGGGGTATGTTCAAGCATGGCCAGTATTTACGGCACAGTGAACCTTCCGTAAAGTTCTCTATTCCTAGACTTTATTGGTTAGTTAGAATCACTACTCAGAAAGAACAAACAACAAACAAACAACAAAATCAGTGATAAAACGGGATTTATGAGTTTGAATTTTGAAGAAGATTTCATTGATAACTTTTCAATCATGAGCTAATAAAACTACTAATTCCTTGAGATATGATAGCTTTAAAAGTTTAAAATCATATTTCGAGAAATTGTTTAATATTTGCAAGCCGCTAGTTTTATGAAGTGATGCATATACTTCAATGTGCGCTCATCTGTTACACGGAACATGCCTTAAATTTTAGCTTCTCTCTTTATAAAAGAGCTGCACTGCACAATTAGATTTATTCAAGTGACTGATTACCAACCAGTTTATCGTTTCGCAGTATGATCCATGGGTACAGGACAATGTCGGAAGTAAAAGAGGAGTAAGTACCAAATGACCCCAAACGAGTTGAGAAGTTGCAGTTGAGAAACAAAGGGATGCAGATGAACTTTTTTACATGCTTTTATCGGTTGCACTTTTGATTTTGAGGATTCATTTACCATCATCATTCATAAAAATCTTTGCACGTATTCGTACAAGTTGTATAAATGTCTAGGCACATATTGTTCTACCTTTCAATCATGGGCATGATTAATGCATCAAGTTTCTAAAGGAGATAGCACACTAGAAAGTTGGGTGTTTTTAGGAATACCTTACTTTACCTACGTACCACTACCACCATGTGCGAAGGAACCAGGGCACACGTTACTCATCTTCAAGCAGAAGGGCAATATGAATGGCATTCAAAATTGAGCATAATGGGCTTTAGCAGATGGGCACAAGATTTTCACATGATCCGTGGCTATATTGTGAATTTGGCTTTGGATTGAGGAGAAGTATTTGCTCAGGCAAAAACTATCTTGATTGAATAAGTTTGTAGAACATATGGAAGCTTTGGAGGGGTGGTGGATATTGCAAACGCGAGCCGAAGAAAGCGATTCAAGGGCGACATAATTAACTAGAATTCCCGTTTTCAACAAAAATTCTTCAAAGTTACAATAGAATTGGGTGCTTACGATTCACACCGTTCAGACATCTTGTCCTAAATACTTTCGACAAAAAAATGTGTGACGATAATTTGCCAAATATACAACTATGTACTAATGTGAACATTAGACAAAGTTTCCAAATCACAGGCATGTAACTTTATAATTTATTTATAACAAAGTTTACACAAAGCTATATATATTTTGAAATATGATCTACATCGAAGATATTTTTCCACATTCATCATCTTCCTATATGCCATGTATCATCATCATCTCATTGCTTAAAAACTTTATGAAACAGTAAAAGTGCAACCAGGAAACTCTGAGATTTTTTCCGCATTACAGCAGAATAAATTGGAAACACTCGTATAATTGTCGTTGTTGTAATATGCTAATTCGTTAGGAGCATGCGTGTCTTACGATGACTACAACAAATGCATATTATATACTATAATAGTTAGGTAGCAATCAACATTTCAAAGCAAAACTCTTATTTTTTTTAGATTTAATGCATAATTTTTACAAACATTTTACGGTAACTCTTGAGTTCGCAGGCCTTTTGTGATGAAGAAAAAAACCTCGATGCTCCTTTGTAAAATCGTTTCTAAAAAGGCAAATCTAAGCCTGAAGCCAAGCCACGCCACCCTTTATGAAAAAGATTTTTTTACAAATACAAATTCACTTCAAACGGCGTCATGTAATTCATTGATGCTTTCTCACAACCAATATCACAATTCACAATAACATTTTTTAAAACCGTAAAAAGATTCTACAATTTGAGCCCACACAATTTTGAATACTGTGTCCTGTGTGTACGGCGTGAGATCGAATTAGATTGTACATTCAGAAAATTTCATTATTTCTTTGGAAATTCTTGAGTGAATTGAGGCATGTGTGTGTACACATTTGTGGTGAACTAGAGAAGAAGCTTTCCTCTAAATATGCAAACTGCTCCCATTATATCCATCCCCCACATTACTGTTATGTGTCACATAAAAACACAGCAATTCAGTTGGATTTTAAATGGAAACTGAAGAGCGATTAAATTCCTTGTTGATCATTGTCAATTCTTTGTTCACATTTCGGCTTTGTTTTCCCTTCTGCTGTGCTCATGCTCATCATCATCGTCGTCAGAAAGCCTCAGGTTTGACTGCCTCTGCAAGAATTTATTTGTGCAAATGACGAGAGTATATTGAATATAAAGGTAAACTGCATATTCTTTTGCAGTGCTCGTCATGCTATGCGATTTTAACAGCATATGTTGCTGACAACGTATAATAATAACCACTGTTCTGATTCTCTCTTTATCCGAGAAAAAAAAATCCTCACTTGTGAGTGAGATGGTTTGTTTATTCCGTAAACCTGTCATGTGACTGACGAGATTTCGACGAAATAGTTGTCATTGTTTGTTTTCAGCTAACAAATCTATACACTTATTACGATTTCTTATCTTACGAGAGTAGACCTCATTTTCACCAGAAGGGAGAAAGGGTGAATTGATTTGCTAGTGCTTGTTACACTTAAACTCATAAGCAGTTTGGATAAGAAGAAAAAAACATGTTTGCATTTTCATCTCTAGTCTAGTTCTCGCGTCGTGAGATTGAGATCATTTTCGCCAGATCCATATTCACCATAAAATTGTAGCCAAATTAACACTACCTCTCTTAAAAGGGGTTTTACAAGGAGGATTATGCACTTCAAAAAGTTGCTCCACCATTAATTTAATTATGGACTAATGACGATAGACGAACTGATACCCACATCATCAGAAAATGGAAAGGAGCATTATTTTATGTCGAAGTTTAACTTCTAACGAATTTACAATCTTGCATATGACGGATAATAGATATATCGGCAGAACCTGTGGGAGTTTAACAGTTTGTCACAGGTGGCATTTGACAACTTTTGTCTATTTCAAAAACCTCAGGGTTGAGCCAGGAATTGAAAATCCGGCACAAATTGTCAAAAATGTGTACTTTGGTATGCGCGTATATCAAATGTCTATTCAAGTTTGAATACTTCACCATTCCCTTTGTTTGCAACCTGTAATTGCGAGAAAGCAAAAACTATAATTAGAGTGAATCCACTCTCCGTCGTCCGCAATCTGCTCATTATTGCTCATCCTTATCACATTTGTCCCTAAATTAACACAGACGGATTAATCAGATGAAAAGACACTAAATGTGCACTGGTTTCTATTTCTGCAAGGAGAATTTTGTCCCCTCTCTCTCTCTCTCTCTAATGATACTGATTTGATTGCCGTTGCATAGTTCACACTTGCAGAGTAGGCAAATAAATAAAGGTAGGTTACGTTCATTCATTAAATTTTCTTTGATGAATTCTTTAGTCTTGTCTCTCAGTAGCTTTGACTACATCCTCAACCATACCACTCAATCTGCATGTGACATGATATCTATTGTAAATCCCCAAAAGAATGTTAGAGAAAAAAGTTTCCGTGGTGAAAGATACGGGATGAATGAGCAGTTTGCACTCTGAGGGTTTTATTTTTCGTCATGGCTTGTATTGCAAATTTTTTACGTATGTATTGTTCCGTCTCTCTTCTTTTTCTCTGCAAACAGTATTCCATAGAAAAACCGTTAATAAAGGAGTTAATAGAAAAGAGGCAGACTAATATTTATAGCATTAACAAAAGGCATCCTTATATATTTGTTCTTCTTTTTTCTGGCTTAAAGTAGGCAGAAGCGCACACACGTGAAAACGATGAGAACTCTCATCCATTTATTTACGGTTGCAAAAAAAGCTTAAGACAGAAAATCATGAGACTGCGTGCGCTACTATTGTACAAATGAAGTACTTGAAATGACCCAGGAGAGCGAGCGAAAAAAATTACAATCCCACACAAACAGGTGGACATCTGTCATTTCTCAAATTAGCTAGAGGAACTAATTTGAGGGGACGAAGGACTCCCTAGTTACTGTCATAGATGAGATGAAGACGACGCTGATATGCTCTGAAATATATATGCAATACCTATTTACACTCCACTCTCAAGCTATTTTCAACAGTTACCAAGATGGTTTTTTTTAAACTTACTTTGTATCCGATATTATACGGGTATCGAGATAAGATGACAGGTAAAGTGCAGGCATGAAAATTCACACCACATCTGCAGTTTATATAAAGAAAGCTATAAAAAAAGCTCGTACTCATCCCCAATCAACGCTGCTCATGTATGTATGTATACTCCTCTTGAATGCCAAAAAAAGACGTTTGTCTTCAGTTCAGAAGAAGAAGGAAAAAACCAAGTTACCTAGGCTAAAAGTGTTCAATTACACAAACAGTCAACGGGTTGACTGTTTGTCCATTTGAATTATCACGTTATGTGTAAGAGGTTTCGTTACGACTCATGAGAAACCGCACACAATTCCCTTATTATTCGTTCCTGACACTGGGTACAAATTATTTTCTTGCAAGTTTGGTGCACCTTCATGAGCTGGCAAGTGCACAGTTTCGCATGAGTTCTTGACGTTGCAACATAGTCCTCATCCTCCTCCCGTTTTCTGAACACCACCTGTGATTTTTTTTCACTTTTCGAGATTAGTTTGAATTATGTGATTATAGTAAAAAGAGAAGTCTTTGAATGATGGCGAAAGATTATCTCGCTTCTTAGTAGTAGCGGTCTCAACGGTACAAAGTTTTTACCAAGAATTTGACAATGTGCTTGTATTATACAGATGGTGATCATTCTCCAGCAAACAACGGAAAACGGGAATAGATTTATTTCCACAGTGGTGGACACCCCTCAACATAGTTCGTTTACGAGTAATATTTCCCAAAGTAGTCAACTCTCGATAAGTGAGCGGAGTGCAGTGTACAAGCAACGAATTGACAGTTTGTTTGGCCGGCCGTCAAGATCGCGAACCACGACGACGTCATTCCATCCGAATGGAGAGCCTCTTCGGGTACGAATTGATGGAAAAAGTATAAGCCCAACGGAGGGTCTCATGGGGTCACATCATACAAGTTCCTCTGTCACCGCTCCAAGTACCGCTTTACTTCGGGAAGAAAATGAGGGAAGGATATTGTCTACTTCTGAAGATGACGAGTACTCAAGGATTAATGATAAAACGTCTATGAACACGGATTCGTTGAATCACAAAGGGAAAATAATTGCTAAAAGGGGACTTGGAGTTAATGGAGTTAATGTTAGCAGTGTGAGAATTACTTGTGAGGATAGTGAAAGCTCAGGCTCTCAACTGCAAAGTCTCATGATCACATCATCTTCAGGCGAAGAAGCTGTGGGGCGAAGTGAGGCAGAAAGTGCTCAAATCATGTGGAGAAATAGTAATTACGGTGACCCATCGCCACCTAATGTTGTTGGCTGCAGGGTCGTTGAGAAGCCCTTTTCGACAGTTAGATGTTCACCTGGAGGAATGCTAAAATTTTCTGTGGAGTACCTGGGCAGTGTTCCCGTCAAAGGAAATACGGCAGCGCTTCAAGATCTGCAAGTTCCGTTACGATCTCTGTACATGAATTATCTGACGAATACGAACATGATGACTGGGCAGTTGGCAATAACGTCAGATGGATTACGATTCGAAGCACCAAAAATTAGACTTGTCAACCCGTTCACAACGATTGCGGTTTGGGCTGCAGTGAAATTTGTCGGACGGGGAGACCCAGCGCCTACGGAATGCGCCTTTATGCCGCTGATTAGTGATCCAGTAAGACTGCAAACTTGGTTTTGAAAACATTTTTGTAGACAATTAATTATGTTATAAATTAGCCATAAATTTTTTCCATGTTGATTTATAGGAGGGGCAAGATAAAAGTCGTCTATTTAGCAAGATGAATCATGAACTCTCTTCAGTTTATCAAGGATGTATTGGCGACTCAAAGAACTTCAAGAATCCTCCAATTTTTGCGTGTGTTATGAGAGAAGCTACCTTTAGTCTCGACTGTCATGCTTTTGCATGCAAGTGTGCAGAAGATGCAATCGTGATCGCTGCCAATTTATACCAGTCCCTAGTTGATAAGATGAGATCCGGGAAAGAAGGTGAAAGTGGGTATGGCAGTTTGACGAGAGGATCGCCAGCTACACAAAGTTCCGGAGTTCAAAATCGCTCCAGTTCTTCTGCATCATCGACGGCAGGGCCTTCAAAGAGCAGTAAAAATCTTGTCCCCATCATTAAATCTGCTCTTGTCCAAACCCCTTCGTCCTCATCAACGCAAAATGATAACCGGGTTGTTTTCTCGGATTCGGAATCGATTGCGCCTGTGCGACCCCCAAGAAGAAAGAAGAAAGTGTCTGAAATCCCTTCTGGGAATTTAAAACGGTATAATTCTGACGATTCTGTTCTGCTCAACTTACCATATCGTCGACGCTCCTTTAAAGCTAATTACCATGGTCATTACATAAAGAATAAGAAGCGGGTGCAAATTCATACCCCAGACGAATCATCGTCGGGTGACTCGTTCAGTGACTCCGTTGACCAGGTGCTGGACCGTATTGTGAATCCTTGTGGGATGTCCTTTAATGACTTAAAACCTGCATATCAAGAGTTAATACTTAAAATTGCGTTGACTCTGACGCAGGATCAATTATATAAGAAAAGTAAGCAAGCAATGAAGAAGCAACAGCAACAGCAAAAGTCACGGAAAAAGCAGAAATCTGCTCCTAGCTCAGCCGAAGCGTCTGATGACAATTCGCAGTTCATGAATCAATTTCTGAAATCAATTTCTAAGATGACGTCGAGTGGAAAAGCTGGGGGGAACGGGAAGCGATCCGGTAATAAAGCTTCCACTCCTGCTGCAGGAACTCGTCCGAAGCATCAACCAGGTTTGGGGAAATTACCTAAACCAGCAGTCCCTGTGAAAGCAATCCTGAAGAAGCCAAAAGAGGAGGAAGTTCCTTTCATGTCGTTTTGCAGTGGTTGCGTTTGTGAAAAATGCTCAGACAAATGTTACTGTTCCTTGCCTTCTAAGCATGCACTGAATGGAGGAGGGCTACCTCCAACTCCGACATCATCAAGTACCACAGTGACTTCAACGCCCACTCCCCATCCCACATGCACATCAACTGGTGAAACGGACGGTCCGAGACGCAAATCGTGCGGCTACGATACTGACAGTTGTGCTGAGAGCGAGAAATGCTATTGCTCATTGCAGCGTGTGAAATCAAATGGACTTAAGATATATAATATTAATCTGGACACGGAAACCTCGGACACAGACACGAACTCATACGACCTGGAACCGTTCAATAACCCAAAATCGTGTGAGAAGGAAATTGAAAACAAGTGTAGTCCTACTCATCGACCCGTTGAGATATTGTCTTATCATCCATCACGTCGATTGTCTTATTGTTTCTCACCGACAACCAGTCAAACATCGTATGCGAAGCATGTCAGTCCAATTTTGCATCCCAGTCCCATTTCTGATAAGCGACGCGATAAACCCGGTCCTTCTTCTAAGGCTTTATCAAAGAAATATAGAGATTTGGTAAGCAGATTCTAATTAAGTGTACATAGGTTTATGAAAGAAAGAAATGTCTAACGATGGAATTTACATTTGTGGCTTTGCAGAATATCCTAGAAAATTCCCATTTGCCCAAGAACAAAGTGTTGCTCATTACCGGATCGAATGCATCAGGCCAAGTCATATACAAAGATAGTCCATTTAATTTCAGACCAGGGCGAGATTTTGGGGATGGTCTGTCCAGACGAATGGATGCAAGCAAAATGATTTCGGGCCACGACATTTTAATTCATGAAAGTCCAGATGGACATGTTCCTTGCTCCGTTTCTCCATCCGACAAAAAGTCGGAGTTCGCACCAGAGAAAGTAATATCGATGAAGAAGACCGCTGAAATCGCCGCAATGTTTACGGATTTGAAACTAAATAAGTCAACAAATTTTGTTTCCGCCGATGACTTGGAAATTGAAGACATTCATCAGGAGTCAACCTCCATTGATTTTGAGACATCCTTAGGATATTTACCATAAAAATCAAGTTTTGTTTATCACTTTTTATTTTATTTATTTGCGTTTTGAGTATTAAAAATACATTTTTAGATTTGCAATAAAATATAGTTTCACAGTAATTTTTTGATAGTAATTAATTTTTAGAGCTTGTTCAGTTTTCATAATATACTTATAAATGAGTTCGATAAGAGACTTTCCTTGGCAGCTACCAGATGGAAGATGTGCGAATATATTCGATAGGAAACGCAGAGAAATTTTCGTAAGTATGAAAATTGGATTCACATGAAAATTTAGTAAGTGTTTATGGGCGTAAATTTTTGACGACGTCAAAGTTCAAAGCTATGTCAGATAACAATGGAATGTATGAGTGTGATTTTGTATACAAAAACTAGATTACACAAACTGCAATGTGAAATTTTGGTCTGATTTACGCCCGTATCAGTTTAAAATCGTTTAAATCTTTGGATTCGTTCTAATACTTATTTTTCGAATCTGACGACGGTCTAGGAAGCTCTTATGTCTCTCTTACATCTTCGTAAAAAACGTAGCGCGAATAATAACAATAATTTCATAGGAATAGTAGAAGGTATAGATCATACAACAGCTAATAGCTGAAAGTGTTGGTGCATATGCCAGATGTTAAGAGGGCAGCAACAGTAACATTAGTCCAGATCAAGATTGGCATTGGCAGCGTCCGTGACCGAATCCGCTAACGCTAAGGACATGCCTTGTAACAAATCATCAAACTCAAACTCGTCATCTTCTTTGCTATAAAAATAAATATATCACAAGTTGACAATGCGAAATAAAATGAAAGTTCACACTTTGTTTACAAATTGAACTAATTGAAGTAGTGTAATTACCGGATCAAAATGTTGACCAAATGTTCAATCCGTTGCATGGCCTCCTCGTCGTCTTCAGCAAGATGGTAATATCTAAGAATTTGGTAAACCTCGGCTTTGCGAAGGACTTCTCGATCTTGGCGGAAGCGGCACAGCTAGAACAAGAATTTTACACGGCAAGGTTAGTTTCAATATTACATATATGAATTATGGTATATTTACAACACAACGATGAATGTAAAGAAACTATCAAAGGAATATCAATCTATTCACAATTGGAGGGTTCATATTGGCCTAACATATCTGCAAATATTACGTTATAATTAGTATAATATTAAAAAGATCTTACTGAAAACAGGATGTCCAAAATACAATCCCGAATGACCCTTTCCTCAGTGCGAGTTTTAGTTTTCGGGAGGTACTGTACCTCAATTGGTAAGTTATCCTTGTACTCACGAGGCTTCGGACTTTCGTGTAAACCGTGGATTCCCGTAAGAATTTTCTCAGATGTTGGCCATTGGACATAAGTAACA